>JAWQEG010000717.1:2247500-2250000 GCA_033782935.1 Petrolisthes cinctipes
GGGCCCTGCCTGAGGTGGTTAACAAGGAGGAGGAGGAGGAGGAGGAGGAGGAGGAGGAGCAGGGTGCAGGTGGATCCCTGTCAGAGGTTGTTAACTATGAAGAGCTTAGAGCAGAGCTTCTCAGAAGTGCCCATAGGCTCCAGAGGTTGGGAACGAAAAGAGCCAAGGGAATCGATAGGAAAAGTTTGCGGCTTCAGGTGGAGGTTGTCCGAACCTTAAAAACTCCACCTGCAGTACACAAGACATGTCTGACTAAACTTGCGAGGAAGCAGAACGAGTTAAAGCTAGTTCAAAAGCAAATTAAGCAGATCGAGGAGGATATGGAAAAGGAACTGGTGTTAACAGAAAAGGACTGGGAAGCGGCAAGAAGCTATCTGCTAGGTGCAAAGGTTCCAGCAAAACACCGGGACGCACAAGTGCACGGGAAGCGCCGCCAGAGGCCCTGTCCTGTGGTTGGATGTGCGGGAAGAGCATTGAACATAAACAGACACCTCTCCCAGTGCCATCAACATTTGACAGTAGCAGACAGAAAGCAACTGATACTGAAGGTGGCTCAACTGAAAGAGCTGGCCAAACACAGAGAGGAGGAGGAAGCAATGATATCACCTGTAGAAAACAAAAATAGAAATAAAAAGTCAAGACCTCATTATGAATGTCAGTTGTGCTTAAAAATGGTATCGCGCCTGGATATGCACACTGTCAATATATGAAGTCAAAGATCCCCCTACATGTGAATGAGCAGAAGAATGATGCATCTGTATTTACAGAGAGCGTGACTGTTGCGGCAGGCCAACAGCACGTGTCGGATGCAGATGGTGTAAAGACATTCTTTGAGGTCTTCCAAGACTATCTGGAAACGTATACAATACTAAAAGATGTAACAATTGATAAACGTGTTAGACTATTAAGAACATGTCTTGTTGGTGGCGAGGGAGAGACACTGGGTGTTAAGGATTTCAACAAGAACCTAATTGTGCAACACCTCATCAAGGCAGTAGGTACTGGAGGAATTGTTGAAAACAAGGCAAGGTATACCTCTGCATCCTATTGTAGGATGCTTCTGGATTCCTTACAAAAGTGCATCGAATTCATGATGACTACATGTAAGCAACAATACAAACTCCCTACAAACGAAGGGAACCTGTGTATCAACAGATTGAAGAGACACAGCATCGCCTACCGAAAACAAGAACGGAGTGAGAGATACTCTGTCGAACTACGCAAGGAAAAATCCCTCTTGTCCATGAGCCAACTAAAAATTATTGTTGAAGGTGGGAGGACAACAAGGATCCTCGAGAAGGCCAGAAAGGTACTGAGAGGGGAAGTAGAAGTACCCCAACAATTTAAAGCCTTTGTATCTTTGAGAGATGTACTTATATTTATCATGATAGTGAGAAGCCTGAGAAGAAGCATGGAATTCACTGAATTTACCCTTGAAGAATTCAGTGAGCGAAAATTATTGGAAGATAAAGAGGGCAAGAAGAAGGTAAGCATGTTCATCAAATGTCATAAAACTGGCTATTCAAAGCCATGTAATGTGACACTGTCTGTGGAGGAGAGTGAAGCCCTCGAAGCCTATGTTGAAAAATACAGCCCCCTCGTCTCTCCATGCTCGCAGAAAAGATGTTTGGTGTTTACTACGAGAGTGGGTAAGGTCACACAGCCTTCTACATCAGAGTGCTGCAAAAAGTTGACAATATCCAGAATTCTGAAGATTACCAACCGGGTGGCCAGACACTGTGGGATTAACGAGCGCATGGGCACACGCAGGATCAGAAGGTCCCAGATCACCGCGGTGTTGGATGCTCACGATGACCCTGCCATCCGTAACGCTCTGGCAATACAAGCATCACACTCTGTGACAACTGCAGAGCGTTACTATGATTTCAGCGACCACACGAAGGAGGGCCAGCTGATGTACAAGACTCTCGAGTCGGTGATGGTAGGGCAGAAACGTATCCAGGAGGGTATCGATAATCCCGATGACATTCCAATAGAAGCAAGTGGATTGCCTGAGACAAGGTAATTGTTAACTGTAATTTTTCAAGAAGGCGAAATGATGATAAAAGTGTTACTACTATTACTACTGCTACTACTACTACTACTACTACTACTACTACTACCGACACCTACTCTTGCAGACCCGTAGACCGTGAGACGACGGTGGATCCTGCTCCCTCGGACCCAACTGTGTGCCAAAGACTGACTGCCGAGGTACATGCCGTGCGATCGTGTGTCTCGTCAGGTAGCGGGGTGACTGTTTTGACGTCCACCGAGAGTGGAGTCACTGGCGAGGCCCCCTCACAGTATGTATTATTGCATTGTTATGAAGTCTATATTATATTCTGTGATATTGTAATTTGCTCCTACTAATGCTTCCCTTTGTGCCTACCCTTGCAGACTCGTGTACCGTGAGGCGACAATGGATCCTGCTGCTCCCTTTGCCTCCTCTGCTCCGGTTAGTGTTGTATCTTGTGCGAGCTCATCCACCGGGAGTGGA
>JAWQEG010000717.1:2265000-2275000 GCA_033782935.1 Petrolisthes cinctipes
GAAGGTGACTTAAAGAAACAAGACTGGTGGCAGCTAGCTCAAAAATACAATATAGTTGCCTCTTCATCTTTAGTGAAGAAACAGTTAAAAGACGTAGTTGTAAAAGGCCTTATTTCAAATCAAGTGTTGTCAGAAGAAGCCTACCGGTTACTTCCTCAGGCTATTAGGTACGAGAAAGATAGCTCGGAGGACGAGTCTGAGATGTTAAAATTAGATCAAGAAAGAATAAACCTAGAACGAGAAAAGTTAGAACTTAGGAAAAAGGAGTTAGAAGCTCGTGAACGAGAAAGTGCACGAGAGTTAGAAGCTCGTGAACGAGAAAGTGCACGAGAGTTGGAAGCTCGTGAACGAGAGTTAGAAGACCGTGAACGAGAAAGAAAACATCAGTTAGAATTAGCCCAGTTAAATCAAAATATAAAGACTATAAAACCTACCTTCCAGTTACACAAGGAAGTTCACTCGGTCCCTGACTTTAATGAGGATGATCCAGAAAATTTCTTTATACAATTTGAAAGACTAGCCGAACATTTACACTGGCCTGAGGAAGAATGGATCTGGTTAATTCAAAATAAATTAGTAGGAACTGCTGCTAAAGTCTTTATTGCTCTCGAGACTAACACTACTTACGAATTTGCCAAAAGTAGCATCTTGAGTGCCTATCATGTAACTCCTGAGTCATATAGACAAAAATTTAGAAATTTACAGAAGCCTTTTAGTTCTACATATGTCGAGTTTGCTTCTGAGAAATTGAAGCACTTCAGACAGTGGCTCACCTCTACAAAAACCCAGACTTTTGATGAACTTGCTAATTTAATAGTGCTTGAAGAGTTCAAACGACGAATTCCACTCCAAGTCTTGTTGTACTTAGATGATAGGAGTGTTCAGGATTTAAAGGAAGCAGCCCTATTGGCTGATCAGTATTCTGTGGTGCATAGGTTGAGTTCAAGACAGGGAAGGTTCACTGTAAAGTCATCAGCAGGTATCCTTGCGGCTCCGGATGATGAGTATCGAATTAGCAAAGCCATGACTTCTGCCTCTTTACCCCCTCTATCCGTAATTAGCTGTGCATATTGTAAAAAGACAGGACATCATATTTCTCAGTGTCAGACACCAGGTTGTAGAAAATCATTCTACCCTGGACAGGTAAAATTCCAAAGTGCTCCTCCCACGGTATCATCTGGCACACAAAGGGTCCAGAGTTCACAGAAACCAAAACCCATGTCTCATATTAAGGTAGAGTCTCTCAATTCTCATGAAGATGTATTCAAAGATTTTAAGTCCTCGGGTGAAGTAGGTTTATCAGAAAATGGTCCATTTTATCCAGTCACTATCCTTAGAGACACCGGAGCAGCTCAGTCTATTTTAACTAAGGTTGCTTTACCAGGTGTCGAGGAAAATATCACAGGAGAGAAGGTAATTCTCAGTGATTTATCTTCGGAACAGTCAACAGAGCTAGCTAAAGTATTTTTAAAATGCAATTTGTTTAACAAAGGGGTAAAAGTTGGAATTAGAGAACAAAAAATGCCTATTTCAGGAATTCAATTAATTCTTGGTAACGATCTTGCTGGTTCCATGGTTGTTCCCACTCCCGAGATAGTGAAGACTCCTTGTGCTCACAGTCCCACTTTAGTGGAAGATCACATTCATCCTGAGATCTTTCCTTTATGTGCAGTCACACGGTCACAAACTCCTTCGGCAGAAGATACCCTGCCAGATGTCTTTGATCTCCCAAATCGGATCATGTCTAAAGAAAACCTGATAAAGGCTCAGCGAGAAGATTTAACTGTAGAGAAATTCCACAGGTTAGCCGCTAGCTCCAAGAAGGAAATTGATCATTTCCCAGGTTTTTATTACCAGGAAGGTGTCCTTATGAGATGCCATAAACCACCTACACATTCAGACTCTGATACTTGGGCTGAAGTCCATCAAGTAGTTATTCCACACTCTATTAGAGCACAGGTAATGGAAATAGCTCATGATGGTCCAGGAGGTCACTTAGGTGTGTGTAAAACTTATAACAAAATATGTGAACATTTCTTTTGGCCTGGTTTGAAACAAACTGTCATAACTTTTGTCCGTACATGTCACATCTGCCAAATGTCAGGAAAACCTAACCAGAAGATCCCTAAAGCTTCTTTAAACCCTATCCCAGTAGTTGGAGAACCTTTTGAAAAGGTAATAATTGATTGTGTTGGCCCTCTGCCAAGAACAAAGAAGGGGAATCAGTACATTTTATCACTGATGTGTCCAGTAACTAGATATCCTGAGGCTTTTCCTTTAAAAAGAATCACTGCCAAAAACATAGCTAATGTCTTAATCAAATTTTTCACTCAAGTAGGCTTACCTAAAGAAATACAGTCCGACCAAGGATCTAATTTCACCAGTGACTTATTTTCCAGTGTTTTGAGAGAATTAGGTATCACCCAAACATTGTCTACGGCTTATCATCCAGAGTCTCAAGGAGTCCTCGAACGGTTCCATCAAACTTTGAAGGCCATGCTTCGAAAGTTTTGTAGTAGTTCTGCTGCTGATTGGGATGATGGGTTGCCTCTCATGTTATTTGCAATTAGAGAAACAGTCCAGGAGTCGTTAGGACATTCTCCATTTGAGCTCTTATATGGGCGTCAAGTTAGAGGACCCCTTAAAGTATTAAAGGAAGGGTGGTATGATGAAAGTCCTCAACATCCCAAGCAGACAGTAAATCAGTATATGGATAATTTAAAGCAAAGATTAAGCAAGGTCAGAAGCATTGCCTTAGAAAACTTGCGGAAGTCACAGTCAAAGATGAAAACTAGATATGATAAGAAAAGTAAAGTAAGAGAATTTAAGGCAGGAGATGAAGTGCTTATTTATCTTCCAGTTCAAGGAACCCCTCTTTCAAATAAATTTCACGGTCCCTACATAGTATCACACCGCCTAAATAAATTAAACTATGTAGTTCTCACACCTGATCGTCGTAAAGATTCAAGAATAATACATATAAACCTCATGAAAGAATACTGTAGAAGGAACCCTGCTGATGTACGTCAGAGACCAATAGCTTGTAATCAGATAAAAAATGTTACAACTGATGATAGTGTAAATACTGAGAATTTAAAACTAAATTCATACATTTTAAATAATCTCAATGAAGAGTTGATTCATCTTACTTCTACTCAACAAGAAGACATCCACACTATTTTTCAAAAATACCCAGGAGTGTTTAGTGATAGGCCTGGTATTGTAAAGACAGTTGAACATGATATAGAACTAATGCCAAATGTTCACCCAATTCACCAGGCACCATACAGGCTCAACCCTCACAAGTCCGACATCATGAGGAAGGAAGTAGACTACTTACTACAGAACGGTCTAGCCGAGCCCAGTTCATCGCCATGGTCATCTCCCTCTCTACTAGTACCGAAGGAAGGTGGCGACTGGAGGTTCTGCACAGACTACAGGAAGCTTAATTCTGTTACCATCAAAGACTCGTATCCCTTACCACGTATAGACTCTCTGATAGACCAGGTCGGGAAGGCAGTATATCTTACTAAAGTCGACTTAATGAAGGGATATTATCAAATCAAGCTAACTGAGAGAGCACAATACATTTCTTCTTTCATTACCCCATTTGGTCTGTTTAACTATTTAGTACTCCCTTTTGGACTTTGTAATGCCCCAGCCACGTTTCAGCGTGCTGTAAATCACACCATCTCAGGCTTGAATAATACTTATGCTTATCTCGATGATCTTCTTCTTGTAGCTGACACATGGAAAGAACACATCGTTCACCTAGACGCCTTCTTTAATCGCTTAGCCGCCACAGGGTTCGTCGCCAATCTCTCCAAGTCCTCTTTTGGGAAGGCTACGGTAACCTACCTAGGACATGTGGTGGGTCAAGGGAAGTGTCGTCCTAAGACAGCAAATGTGGAGGCCATTCTCAACTTCCCTGCTCCTCATAACCGCAAGTCTTTACAACGGTTCTTGGGGATGGCAGGGTACTATAGGCGATTCTGCAGAAACTTCGCGTCTATAGCCGCCCCCCTAACAGCCCTCACTAGTCTAAAGAAAAAGTTCAACTGGACTCCTAACTGTCAAGTTTCCTTCGACGCTTTGAAGCAGCTTCTATCAAATGATCCTGTTCTCCAGTCCCCGGACTATTCACAACCTTTTATTCTCCAAGTGGACGCATCAGGAGAAGGGGTAGGAGCTGTATTACTTCAACACAATGACGTCTCAAAGGCTCTTCATCCCGTATGTTACTATTCTACCAAACTCCTACCATATCAACGTGCATACTCAACAGTGGAGAAGGAAGCCTTGGCCCTGGTTTCCTCCTTCAAACAGTTCGAGTGCTATCTGAGTTACCCTGGTCATCAAACTCGGGTCTACAGCGATCACAACCCTCTTATCTTTATCGAGAGGGCGAAGCTCACCAATCAACGTATCCTCAGGTGGGCCCTTGCTCTTCAGTCTTTCAACTTCAAGATGGTCCATATAAAAGGAGAAGACAACATCATAGCTGACACCTTGTCCAGAGGATGGGACACCAACCTTCCTCCAGTGCCTGCGATATCCTGTCCAGCTTCTTCCGACGCTGGACTTCCGGGGGGAGTTGTGACAGCCACTGGGGAATGGCCAGTTTCCCCTCCTCGAACAAGGGAACAAATGGAAAATCCCCAGGTTCCGAAGGTTCGGAGAAGTTATTTGACCCCTCATTGAGCTATCCCGAATCACCAAATCTACCCTATATATATAGAGGTTCAGTCTTTGAAAAGTCAGTCTCTACTCAACTTCCCTCGTCGTTGGGTTTAACCTCTCCACCACTCAGCTTGTGCCTGGGGCTGATCTTGGTGCTTCCAAAAATCTGGTGTTCTGCACATCTTTTCGTCTGAGTACAGTATAGTGTTATGTGTTTCATTTAAGTCTTGTACTGAGGGTTCCCATTCTTTATACAAATTTTGGTGTTTAGGTTTAATTTAGTATTAAGTGTAGTATTAAGTATTGGTGTGGATTATTTATGTACATTTATGTTGTTATAGTATTTCTGATGTGTTAATTATAATTTAGAAATTTCCCTAGCATTCTTATTACATTCCCAACTGTCATCTATGAGGTTTTCACTCTTAAGTCTGGTATACCAGAATATAAGCACATACTGGAGACTACCAATCATCACATCAAATCTAAATACAAATATGTTTAATGCCAGTTGGTATCTTTGAACCAAAACCTCAATTACTGGCCGGATAACAAACTATCCATTCATCTTTTAATTGTTTGAGACTGGATTACTTACCATATCCCTAGAAACAGTGCCTAACAGTCTCTGAGTAATCTAGTGTTCGTAACAGTGTGTATGTATGTATGTATGCGTGTGTGTGTATGTATGTATGTATGTATGTATGTATGTATGTATGTATTCATGTGTGTTTGTGTGTGTGTGTATGTATGTATGTGTGTGTGTGTGTGTGTGTGTATGTATGTATGAATGTAAGTGTGTGTGTGTGTGTGTGTGTGTGTGTGTGTGTGTGTATGTATGTATGTATGTATGTGTGTGTGTGTGTGTGTGTATGTATGTATCAATGTATGTGTGTGTGTGTGTGTAGGTATTTATGTGTGTGTGTGTGTATGGATGTGAGAGAGAGAGAGAGAGAGAGAGAGAGAGAGAGAGAGAGAGAGAGATGCATGTACAGCATTTCTTGTAGAGTGAATTTTCTTTCCTTGTCTCTCTCTCTCTTTCTTTCTCGTTTGTGAGTGAGTGAGTGAGTTAGTTTGTGGCTATTAAACACTTTTTACTGTTGATTCCCTTGTTATATCACCGAGTGAGTGATTAAGTGAGGTGTTAAGATAGGTAAAAATAGATTAGAATAGGTCAAAATAGGTGTTAGGTACTGTTAGATTAATTTGTGTTATGTTTGGTTATTTATCCTCTGAGTAGGGTTAATTTATGGTAGTGGTTTAGTTTTTATGTCATGGGGGGGGGGGGGTGATTTTGCGGAACGAACTTCGTCCCTAGGGAGGCCAATTCACAGAGACAGTCTGGCGGTCTTACGTGAGTCGGGCCCCGAACATGGGGCCCCATGGCCCAAAGGACCCCCGAGCATTCCCGGTCCGGGAGCGGACTGTCTCTCGCTTTGGGTACGTTCGGGTGTGTTTAGCGCACTTTTTCTCCAAAGGAACACGTGAATCCATAGTAAAGACTACGTTCACATTTTCTCACTTGGCGGACAGGAAGTTGCGGAACGTCCCCTCACGCGGGCGGAATGCGCTCCCTGGCGGGGAGCGGCGCGGACAGTCCGGGCACGTGAGTCGCTCCCGGGCTCGTGAGCAGCCCGGAATTCAGGTCCCAGTCCAGTCTGTCGCGAGACAGGTTAGTTTTACCCTACTGTTGGTTATGTGTTGACACTGTGATAGTAGTGCTGCATAGTACGAGAGGAACTGCAGCGCCAGGCCTCTGGTGAGACTCTTGGTCGATCGACCAGGGAGTGAAGCTACGCCTGCGGGCTAATGCCTGAACGCCTCTAAGGCAGAAACCCATCTAAAAACATTGATCAGTGTCGTCGTCTCACAGTGCATCGGCGTATGGCTGTTACTGAGTCGTCCTGTTTCGACAGGCGCTCGCCGACCACCCCGGCGGACGGGCTTGTTCCGTCACGCCGCGTGGACTGGTCCCACGATAAGGGAATTCGTGCGTCCCATTGCTCGACTGGCTGGGTCGCACGTCCCTATTGTACCCCACTCCCCAACCTTGCTTGTGTGCTGGAGCCGGAAATCATGCAAACGACTTACGTACCAGTGCGAGGGCGCCGTAACAGGTAGAGCAGCATCCTCACTGCGATCCTCTTAGGCGGTCACGGCTGGCATTTCCGACACGCAACCGGATGTCGGAACGCCAAAAAAAAAAACCACTGACTTGTAAAAGTGAATGCTCGTGACCCTCTATAGATGTTGATGCACAGTGAGGAGAACTGCTGCTTCTGTTGCAGTCTACCTCCAGTAGTAAAATGTGACAGTTCAGTCATTAATACCGATGATATTAATAATAATAATAAAAAATGTGTTGGTAAAACACATGGTAGTGAGATTGTTGCGCAGCAGCGAGACAGAGAGAGAGAGAGAGAGAGTTAATTGACTGTGCAGTGCATCCCCTGTGTCTGGTCATCACTCAGTCACTCACTCACAAGAGGGAATGAACGAGACCGTGAATCAAGTTAGACCGCATCAGGTGTGTCTCAACACTAGGTGACACACTCACGGTCAAGATGCAGTACTTGCTCTGTAAGCATGTCATTCGCTCCCTCACTCACAAGAGGGGAACGTGAATTAGGTTAGACCGCATCAGGCGTGTCTCAACACTAGGACACACTCACGGTCAAGATGCAGTACTTCCTCTGTAAGCATGTCATTCGCTCCCTCACTCACAAGAGGGCACGGACAGGACCGTGAATTAGGTTAGACCGCATCAGGTGTATCTCGGGACTAGGACACACTCACGGTAAAGAAGCAGTACTTGCTGTGTATGCATGCCATTCGCTCCCTCACTCACAAGAGGGCACGGATAGGACCGTGAATTAGGTTAGACTGCATCAGGTGTGTCTCGGGACTAGGCCACACTCACGGTAAAGAAGCAGTACTTGCTGTGTATGCATGTCATTCGCTCCCTCACTCGCAAGAGGGGAACGTGAATTAGGTTAGACCGCATCAGGCGTGTCTCAACACTAGGACAAACTCACGGTCAAGATGCAGTACTTCCTCTGTAAGCATGTCATTCGCTCCCTCACTCACAAGAGGGCACGGACAGGACCGTGAATTAGGTTAGACCGCATCAGGTGTATCTCGGGACTAGGACACACTCACGGTAAAGAAGCAGTACTTGCTGTGTATGCATGCCATTCGCTCCCTCACTCACAAGAGGGCACGGATAGGACCGTGAATTAGGTTAGACTGCATCAGGTGTGTCTCGGGACTAGGCCACACCCACGGTAAAGAAGCAGTACTTGCTGTGTATGCATGTCATTCGCTCCCTCACTCGCAAGAGGGGACGTGAATTAGGTTAGACCGCATCAGGTGTGTCAGAGGAGACGTGAATGAGGTTAGACCGCATCAGGTGTGTCTCGAGACTAGGACACACTCACGGTAAAGAAGCAGCACTTCCCGTGTATGCATGTCATTCGCTCCCTCACTCGCAAGAGGGGACGTGAATTAGGTTAGACCGCATCAGGTGTGTCAGAGGAGACGTGAATGAGGTTAGACCGCATCAGGTGTGTCTCGAGACTAGGACACACTCACGGTAAAGAAGCAGCACTTCCCGTGTATGCATGTCATTCGCTCCCTCACTCGCAAGAGGGGACGTGAATTAGGTTAGACCGCATCAGGTGTGTCAGAGGAGACGTGAATGAGGTTAGACCGCATCAGGTGTGTCTCGAGACTAGGACACACTCACGGTAAAGAAGCAGCACTTCCCGTGTATGCATGTCATTCGCTCCCTCACTCGCAAGAGGGGACGTGAATTAGGTTAGACCGCATCAGGTGTGTCAGAGGAGACGTGAATGAGGTTAGACCGCATCAGGTGTGTCTCGAGACTAGGACACACTCACGGTAAAGAAGCAGCACTTCCCGTGTATGCATGTCATTCGCTCCCTCACTCGCAAGAGGGGACGTGAATTAGGTTAGACCGCATCAGGTGTGTCAGAGGAGACGTGAATGAGGTTAGACCGCATCAGGTGTGTCTCGAGACTAGGACACACTCACGGTAAAGAAGCAGTACTTGCTGTGTATGCATGTCATTCGCTCCCTCACTCACAAGAGGGGACGGACAGGACCGTGAATTAGGTTAGACCTCATCAGGTGTGTCAGAGGAGACGTGAACTAGGTTAGACCGCATCAGGTGTGTCTCGAGACTAGGACACACTCACGGTAAAGAAGCAGTACTTGCTGTGTATGCATGTCATTCGCTCCCTCACTCACAAGAGGGGACGGACAGGACCGTGAATTAGGTTAGACCTCATCAGGTGTGTCTCGAGACTAGGACACACTCACGGTAAAGATGCAGCACTTCCTGTGTATTCATGTCATTCGCTCCCTCACTCACAAGAGGGGACGTGAATTAGGTTAGACCGCATCAGTTGTTGTGTCACTCACTCACAACAAGGGAGAGAGTGTGGGTCAGGTTACAGTACTTCATGTGCATGCATGGCCTGCCTTCCTCTCACTGTGGAGTGCCAGTGTCTCAAGGTATAAAGTCGGTGAGAGTGAATCTACAGTCCAGTATATGCTGTGTAAGCATCTGCTCACTCTGGAGTAAGTACCTTTGCCTGATGATATAATATTGGTAATACAACAAGGATATCACTACTAGTAACATGTCTTTGGTATCTCCCCCCCCCCCCCCCCAACACTGGGATCCCCCCTCAGCACCCCCCCTCCCCCACTACCCACCCCCTATCCCCCCACCACTACCCCACCCCCAAGGGTATGAAAGAATGTGGGGGGATTCCCCCTTCTTTGGATGAAATTGTAGAGAATGGAGCTGATTTCTAGTTGCTTTGGACCTCATTTCCGGAGTTTGGTGGCTCCAAATTTACCAAAAACTCCGAAAATCAAGGTACTTGAGAGAGATTCAATATTACAGATGAGCAAGCTCCTCGGTCTACATCTTGTTCCTCCTACTGACTGTGGTTAAGCCACATTGCTGCTCGTGGCCTTTAAATTCACTCACTCTCTCCCTCCCGTTTTCTTTCACCGACACTGCTTCAAGACTTCAAGATCATGTACTTGAAGAGGGTTGGCCACAGTTACTGCTATTCATTTGTAACTTCTCTCTCTCACCCTGGAGTAAGTACCTTGGCCTGATGATATAATATTGGTAATACAACAAGGATATCACTACTAGTAACATGTCTCTGGTATCCCCCCCCACCATCCATCCTCCCACTCCCTCCCATCCCCCCCCCACCCCACCCAACCCCACCCCCCAATACGGGGATCCCCCCTCAGCACCCCTTCCTAATACCCCCCC
>JAWQEG010000717.1:2282500-2290000 GCA_033782935.1 Petrolisthes cinctipes
TGCAGTGGCTTACTCCCCTTGATCTGGCACATGTACAGCATGCAAGCAAGCTAGCTTCTCGCTCTCCTGTCCGGACAAGGGAAACTAATTAGCAGTCTCGTTCTGGTGTCATCACGTCTGCAGGGCCAGTTAGTTGGCTAATGCTGGGGGTGGCGTTTGTGCCATTACTGAAGCAGTTGTGCTGTTATTATCGATGGCTGCTGCTTCTACCCACGTCTGCAGGCAGGCACCGAAAAGAGTTCGAGTGGTTAGCAAGTAGATCGTATGCTATTGTCGGGGTGACACGTTCTGTAATTCCAGTGGGGTGATGCTCGCCGGTCTGGGCCTCTGTCATCTCGGTGTGGCTGCCCTGCTTCTGCTGCTCATTCTCTTAACCGAGGACTTGTCCAAAAGATTGGTGTCTGGTATGTGGCAATACAGACAGTGGATGGCTGATCTCCTCGCGGTCGTGCCTCCTCACATTCCTCGGTTGTTTATTTTAATATTGATTGTGTGTGGCCAATGCTGTTGGGCAGTGACTGTTGTTCGTTCAGTTCGGGGCATGGCGTGCTCCCCTGTCTAGGCATCGGGGGTGTGTGGTGGTTGTTGAACATGGTACCAGTGCTGCTTGCCTGCTCCATCTCGACCACTGCCGCACTTTAACCCGTTGTCGATCATGGCAGTGTGTGAGGCGTCTGTGGAATGGCAGCAGGTCGCTAGCTTCTTCTGTAAAAGGGGACACTCTCCTTAAAAGTGTCTGGGGGAGCGAAGCATCTCGGGTATCTGTGGGTCGCTGCTGATACCTATGGGTGATGCGTGTATCATCTCAAGTGCGGTTATCACTTCCCGTGGGGCGTGTGCAACCTAGAATGGCCATTACTTAAAACCATTGAAGGAGTTGCTTTAACAGCACGATAACGTTACTTGATAACAAGTGATGTGAACAGAATAGAAGAGAATGTGGTCTCTTCTACTTCTACATACATATGTACTGCTGATGGGAGATGTGGTATTTGTGAGAAATCCCATCCCTAAAGCACTTGTATGGGGCTGTCAGATAAACTTGGGTACAGCAGGATGTTCTGTAAATCCGCATAGGTGTGAACATGACTGGCTGACTCTTGTTGTGTGTGTTTGTTTGCAGGGCCAACACTGTTGGCTAATGCTGGGGTGGTCTTAGTGCCATTATGCAGTCGTGTGTTAATTCGGCGGCTGTTTCCCTCGTCTGCAGGCAGAGACAGACACTGGCTGGGCGCAGGCAGTGTGTCGGTCGGTCGATCAGTGGCATGATGCAGGTTGTGTGTACTGTAAATCCGCATAGGTGTGTACTACCTACCTCTGACTCCACGGCGACGACTGACTGCTGCTGTATGCGTCTCCCCATGTAGCTTAATGGTTCGTCATGTATTTAGTGACGCATTCATTCTTGAATGAATACTACTACTACTACTACTACTGAAGTATCTGTCTGGTTGATCCTGCCAGTAGTTATATGCTTGTCTCAAAGATTAAGCCATGCATGTGTCAGTACCAGCCCAAAGTAAGGTGAAACCGCGAATGGCTCATTAAATCAGCTATGATTCATTGGATCTGTATCCACCCGGTTACATGGATAACTGTGGTAATTCTAGAGCTAATACATGCCTCCAGAGTCCCTGTCCTCGAAGGTAGCAATGCCGACGAGGTGAGGGCGCTTTTATTAGTTCACAAAACCAATTGTCGGATCTCGGTCCGTCAACTAACCTTGTGATGACTCTGAATAACTTTTTGCTGAGCGCAAGGCCTATTATACAGTGCCGGCGCCGCATCTTTCAAGTGTCTGCCTTATCAGCTGACGATTGTAGGTGAAATGCCTACAATGGCTATAACGGGTAACGGGGAATCAGGGTTCGATTCCGGAGAGGGAGCCTGAGAAACGGCTACCACATCCAAGGAAGGCAGCAGGCACGCAAATTACCCACTCCCAGCACGGGGAGGTAGTGACGAAAAATAACAATGTGAGACTCATCCGAGGCCTCGCAATTGGAATGAGTACACTTTAAATCCTTTAACGAGTACCAATTGGAGGGCAAGTCTGGTGCCAGCAGCCGCGGTAATTCCAGCTCCAATAGCATATATTAATGTTGTTGCGGTTAAAAAGCTCGTAGTTGGATCTGAGATGCAGGGCGACCGTATTGCTGCACGGCGGCGATACAGTGTCGTCTCCTGTAGTGCCCCTCCTTCTCGATATACTGAGGGGAGTCTGGGCCCAGCCGGCTCGCACGGGATTCCCTTTATCGGTTGTCCCGAGTGGCTGGTGAGTTTACTTTGAAAAAATTAGAGTGCTCAAAGCAGGCAGTATATTAAGCCTGAATGGTGATGCATGGAATAATGGAATAGGACCTTGGTTCTATTTTGTTGGTTTTAACTGAACCCAAGGTAATGACTAAGAGAGACAGTCGGGGGCATTTGTACTGTGACGCTAGAGGTGAAATTCTTGGACCGTCACAAGACAAACAACTGCGAAAGCATTTGCCAAGGATGTTTTCATTAATCAAGAACGAAAGTTAGAGGTTCGAAGGCGATCAGATACCGCCCTAGTTCTAACCATAAACGATGCCAACCAGCAATCCGCCGGGGTTATTCCCATGACCCGGCGGGCAGCTTCCGGGAAACCAGAGTCTTTGGGTTCCGGGGGAAGTATGGTTGCAAAGCTGAAACTTAAAGGAATTGACGGAAGGGCACCACCAGGAGTGGAGCCTGCGGCTTAATTTGACTCAACACGGGAAACCTCACCAGGCCCAGACACTGGAAGGATTGACAGATTGAGAGCTCTTTCTCGATTCAGTGGGTGGTGGTGCATGGCCGTTCTTAGTTGGTGGAGTGATTTGTCTGGTTAATTCCGATAACGAACGAGACTCTAGCCTACTAACTAGTCGACGGATCTCTCGTCGCCTGTCACTCTGTGTGTTTTCCGTCTGTCTGTCTCCCTCCCTCCTGCCTTTCCTTCGGGGGGGTGTGGAGGGTTGTAGCAGCGGCGGTAATATCATCATCAGTAGTAGTCGGTGCTGTCGATGTCCAGTCGCACTTTCTTCTTAGAGGGATAAGCAGCAAATACTAGCTGCATGAGATTGAGCAATAACAGGTCTGTGATGCCCTTAGATGTTCTGGGCCGCACGCGCGCTACACTGAAGGGAACAGCGTGTTTTCCCTCTCCGAGAGGAGAGGGTAATCCGTTGAAAACCCTTCTTGATAGGGATTGGGGCTTGCAATTGTTTCCCATGAACGAGGAATTCCCAGTAAGCGCAAGTCAATATCTTGCGTTGACTAAGTCCCTGCCCTTTGTACACACCGCCCGTCGCTACTACCGATTGAATGATTTAGTGAGGACTTTGGACTGGCGATCTTGGATGTCTGTCTGTCTGTCTCATCCCCGTGGTGCAGCAGCAGCAGCTCCTTGAGACGACGGAAAGATGTCCGAACTTGATCATTTAGAGGAAGTAAAAGTCGTAACAAGGTTTCCGTAGGTGAACCTGCGGAAGGATCATTAACGACCGAGAGTGCAACAAGATACACTCCACAACAAAAACATCCTGAAGTATACATACAGATCAGCAGAGTTCTGACTGCATGGATAATCAATCAATTAATTGATTGTATATATATGTTACACTCTGTCTGCAGGGCTGGCCATGGAGTTACAGTTACATACTTGATAATTCTTTGGCTGGTTAATGTTGGGGGTGGTCTGGTACCACTGAGCGCTCGAAATACTTTTATTATAACGTATCTCTTGTGTCCCACGTCTGTATAGGCAAGCGAGTAGTAGTAACAACAACAACAACAACAACAGCAGCAGCAGTGAGTGCTATTAGCTGCTCCTTCTGCTACCTGCTCTTCCTGCTGTAGTGGCATGTTCAGTAAATCCGCATAGGTGTGAGCTGCTGTTGCATGCAGGCCTGTCTGTTTTGTCTGCAGGGCCAGTTGGTCAATGATGGGATGGTCCTCGTGCCATTTGGCAGTCGCTGTTTTAACTCGGCTGCTCCCCACGTCTGTAGGCAAGCAGGGAGCTGAGCTAGGTGGTGGTGGTTGTGGCAACAGTTTTCTTGCTGCTGCTGTGCTAGTGTGTGTGTGTCTGCAGGGCCAGTTGGTTGGCTAATGCTGGGGTGGCCTCGGTGCCATTTGGCAGTCGCTCGTTGGTAATGAGTAGACTGTCTCCCACGTCTGCAGTCACTACTGCTGCGGTTTTAGAGTTCTCTTCTCTAAAACAAGGAGGCTGTGTAACCTTGACGAGGTGCAGTGGCTTACTCCTGTGATCCGGCATGTCCGGGCGAGGAAAACTAATGAGCAGTCTCGGACGATTGTTGTTACGTCTGCAGGGCCAGTTGGTTGGCTAATGCTGGGGTGGCCTCTGTGCCATTCGGTAGTAGCATGTTAATTCTGCTGCTGCTCCCCACGTCTGCAGGCGGAGACACTGGGTGATGCGCAGGCAGTCTGTGGCATGAAGGGGGTACTGTAAATCCGCATAGGTGTGTGCCTCCGACTCCACGGCTGGCTGTGCCGCTCGCTCTCACTCTGTCCGTTGTAATACCGACCGAATTACTGTGCTTACTGGCGTACCTCCACGCTGTCTGAGTGTCTGCAGGGCCACGTTTGTTGGCTATTGCTGGGGTGGCAGGGAATTGACTATTGAGGGTCAGTATCCTCTTGCCATTATTAAACAGATGCTTGTCTGTCTGTTTCCCACGTCTGTAGGCACAAGCTAGATCCTTACTTAGTAGCATCAGTCAGTGTCGGAGGAAAAGACCACCCATCAGTCGAGTACACAGAACTGTGAGGTGGCTAATAGCCGTGATCTATTATTACCGGTTGAACTCCGAGATAGAGTCTGTCTGCAGGGCCAGTTGGTTGGCTAATGCTGGGGTGGCTTTGGTGCCATTCGGCACTCGCGTGTCAAAGCCCACGTCTGTAGGCACGATGATATCGAAGAGGGATACTACACGATATGTACTAATGAATGCCAGTAGGTATCAGATATGTTCTGCACGCTTGTGTGTGCCTGTCCAAACCGATACGTGGTTGTGCCGCCGGCAGCCGTGTTTGGAGACTTCTGTGGGACCTGCAGGACCAATCGTTGTCGTTGGTTAGTATTGGGGTGGTAAGGGAATGAGGACGTTCTTTATCATAAAGCAGCAGCAGCAGCAGCAAGTCTGTCTCTGTCTGTCTGTCAACCCAATGTCTGTATTAAGGCCAGGTTGTCTGCCATTTCATAGGGTTTGTGCGGTATTATCGCGTCGCTGTCCGCAGGGCCAGTTGCCTGGTCAATGTTGGGGTGGTAGTGTGGTAACTCCACTCGGCGCAGGGATCTGTGTTAATAATTGTTATTATCATTGTGATCTGCGTCTCCCACGTCTGCAGGCAGTCGCCCGTCGGTGCGATATGAGGATGGCCGTGCAGGTTTGCAGGCCGGGAGCTCTTCACGTTGGTGAGAGTGGTGAGTTCTCCCGAGATGGATTGCTGCTGTTCAGGCAACCAGCAACGGACGGTAGTGTGATTACTATCATAACTATATAAAATCTCTTGCCTCAGTATACCTTGGAGGTCTGTTATGCTGTTTTAAATCTCTCTATGTATATTTGCGGTGTCCGCTGAGGCGTGGACGTTACCGTAAAAAGGCGATGATGCCTGATCATACACAACTCACACACAGGGGATCACTCGGTTAGAGGGTCTTTGACAAACGGAGCCAACTCCGAGAAGTAGCCGGATACGTGAAAAAGATAACCTGCTTACTCTTTGAACGCACATAGCGACCGCAATGTTCGCCCCCTCTGTAGAGGAGGGAGGGTTGCGGTCATTTTCAGTCGAGTTGCTGTGCTATAAATGGTGTGCCTGTGGAGAATGTAATTTGTCCCGGCCACTGTCAGTGTCTGTCACTCTGCACGGGTCAAGCCGCCTCGTGGGTGCTGTAGCTCTGTGGTCCCTATCTGCTTCAAAGTCCTTGGGTAATAGGTGTACGGCATCTCCCCACGGGGTGGCTATGTGTACGAGGCGTCAGCTCTCGCAGGCTCCACAGTGGTCTACCAGTGCCAGTCCCTACCTGGGGCGGTACTGCGATTCTGCTGGGCCCACCCCGGAATATCGCGTTTGGCCTCGTGCCGGCGGTGTGGTTTTCAAGGAGTTCTGTTATAAGGGGGTAGCTGGGTGACGGCAGTTCGCCGGTCGTGCGTGCGCGGGCCGCCTCAATCTCCTGATGTATTACGAGGAGGAACGAGGGGGCGCCGCGGCGGCGATGCTGATGGCTGCTAACGTACCCATGCCCCAGCAAACACTAAACAGAGATACACCCTCAGGAGTGCACACGAGCAACCACACCAGTGTGGCTTGACATTACTACCAACTAGTCCGCTCCCCTCAATGGCTCGAGGGAACGCCGGGCAGTCTGCTCTTTCGCAGTCGTTGCGGGTCGTGATCCTTTAAATACCCCAGTGTTGCATTAAACAAACTCTGGGTAGGGCCGGCTCGCCTTGCGGGGCAGCTCCCGGACGTGGTTCGGAGCTAAGCGGTGGGTCCACTATGTGTGAGGAATAATCACAGTAATGTTTTCCCTCCTGCCACGAGCTCGTAGTGTTTGTAATTACTCCCAACGAGGAAAGTGACGGTAGTCCCCGTCAGATGCCTATCCATGGGATCTTGTGTGCTAGTAAGTAGCGAGGAGAGGGTGTTTACGCCAAGGGGGTGGCACACTTTACCACATTAAACATACTCTCACAATGTGGACCCGGCCCACTCCTCGTGAAGCTTAATTAAAAAATCGTCATCATCTTGAATGATGATGATGATGATGCTAGCCACATGCCTTTGTGGTAGAAGGCCCCAGTGTCACGGCGGTGTGTTCGGGTTAGGGCCAACTTCCCTAGTCCCGTTCCGTCTTAACGCCTTTCACGCCAACAGACTCGTCCGTGAGCGGCAGCACGTCGCGCCACGGCGAGGGAGAGGGGCGGGCCTGAAGGAGAGCAACTGCTTGCTGTTGTGATCCAGGCCCAACTGTGTAGCACTCGACTGTGAATGGTCACCCGCTGGATTTAAGCATATCATTAAGCGGAGGAAAAGAAACCAACAGGGATTCCCTTAGTAGGTGTGACTGAAAAGGGAGGAGCCCAGCGCATAAGCCCTCGCCTCCGGCCCGTGTAGTGGGGCGGTGCGTAGGATACGGCCGTCTCGAAACGCGCGGGTTCGCAGCCACGGCGGGGGCGGTGTTGCGTTTCAGACTAGTCCGTGGCAGGCCAGCCCTTAAGTCAAAATCTAGTTATTGTGGAAAGTGGCAAATTACCCTACGAAGGTGAGAGGCCTGTCCTACAGTAAGTGTGACGCTGTGCTGGCATGCATGGTGAGGTTGAGCCTGTGGGCAGTCTGTAGAGTCGGGTTGACATGATGTCAGCCTAAAGAAGGTGGTAGACTCCATCTAAGGCTAAATATGACCCCAAAGACCGATAGTGGACAAGTACCGTAAGGGAAAGTTGAAAAGGACTTTGAAGAGAG
>JAWQEG010000717.1:2305000-2312500 GCA_033782935.1 Petrolisthes cinctipes
TCGGGGTGACACGTTCTGTAATTCCAGTGGGGTGATGCTCGCCGGTCTGGGCCTCTGTCATCTCGGTGTGGCTGCCCTGCTTCTGCTGCTCATTCTCTTAACCGAGGACTTGTCCAAAAGATTGGTGTCTGGTATGTGGCAATACAGACAGTGGATGGCTGATCTCCTCGCGGTCGTGCCTCCTCACATTCCTCGGTTGTTTATTTTAATATTGATTGTGTGTGGCCAATGCTGTTGGGCAGTGACTGTTGTTCGTTCAGTTCGGGGCATGGCGTGCTCCCCTGTCTAGGCATCGGGGGTGTGTGGTGGTTGTTGAACATGGTACCAGTGCTGCTTGCCTGCTCCATCTCGACCACTGCCGCACTTTAACCCGTTGTCGATCATGGCAGTGTGTGAGGCGTCTGTGGAATGGCAGCAGGTCGCTAGCTTCTTCTGTAAAAGGGGACACTCTCCTTAAAAGTGTCTGGGGGAGCGAAGCATCTCGGGTATCTGTGGGTCGCTGCTGATACCTATGGGTGATGCGTGTATCATCTCAAGTGCGGTTATCACTTCCCGTGGGGCGTGTGCAACCTAGAATGGCCATTACTTAAAACCATTGAAGGAGTTGCTTTAACAGCACGATAACGTTACTTGATAACAAGTGATGTGAACAGAATAGAAGAGAATGTGGTCTCTTCTACTTCTACATACATATGTACTGCTGATGGGAGATGTGGTATTTGTGAGAAATCCCATCCCTAAAGCACTTGTATGGGGCTGTCAGATAAACTTGGGTACAGCAGGATGTTCTGTAAATCCGCATAGGTGTGAACATGACTGGCTGACTCTTGTTGTGTGTGTTTGTTTGCAGGGCCAACACTGTTGGCTAATGCTGGGGTGGTCTTAGTGCCATTATGCAGTCGTGTGTTAATTCGGCGGCTGTTTCCCTCGTCTGCAGGCAGAGACAGACACTGGCTGGGCGCAGGCAGTGTGTCGGTCGGTCGATCAGTGGCATGATGCAGGTTGTGTGTACTGTAAATCCGCATAGGTGTGTACTACCTACCTCTGACTCCACGGCGACGACTGACTGCTGCTGTATGCGTCTCCCCATGTAGCTTAATGGTTCGTCATGTATTTAGTGACGCATTCATTCTTGAATGAATACTACTACTACTACTACTACTGAAGTATCTGTCTGGTTGATCCTGCCAGTAGTTATATGCTTGTCTCAAAGATTAAGCCATGCATGTGTCAGTACCAGCCCAAAGTAAGGTGAAACCGCGAATGGCTCATTAAATCAGCTATGATTCATTGGATCTGTATCCACCCGGTTACATGGATAACTGTGGTAATTCTAGAGCTAATACATGCCTCCAGAGTCCCTGTCCTCGAAGGTAGCAATGCCGACGAGGTGAGGGCGCTTTTATTAGTTCACAAAACCAATTGTCGGATCTCGGTCCGTCAACTAACCTTGTGATGACTCTGAATAACTTTTTGCTGAGCGCAAGGCCTATTATACAGTGCCGGCGCCGCATCTTTCAAGTGTCTGCCTTATCAGCTGACGATTGTAGGTGAAATGCCTACAATGGCTATAACGGGTAACGGGGAATCAGGGTTCGATTCCGGAGAGGGAGCCTGAGAAACGGCTACCACATCCAAGGAAGGCAGCAGGCACGCAAATTACCCACTCCCAGCACGGGGAGGTAGTGACGAAAAATAACAATGTGAGACTCATCCGAGGCCTCGCAATTGGAATGAGTACACTTTAAATCCTTTAACGAGTACCAATTGGAGGGCAAGTCTGGTGCCAGCAGCCGCGGTAATTCCAGCTCCAATAGCATATATTAATGTTGTTGCGGTTAAAAAGCTCGTAGTTGGATCTGAGATGCAGGGCGACCGTATTGCTGCACGGCGGCGATACAGTGTCGTCTCCTGTAGTGCCCCTCCTTCTCGATATACTGAGGGGAGTCTGGGCCCAGCCGGCTCGCACGGGATTCCCTTTATCGGTTGTCCCGAGTGGCTGGTGAGTTTACTTTGAAAAAATTAGAGTGCTCAAAGCAGGCAGTATATTAAGCCTGAATGGTGATGCATGGAATAATGGAATAGGACCTTGGTTCTATTTTGTTGGTTTTAACTGAACCCAAGGTAATGACTAAGAGAGACAGTCGGGGGCATTTGTACTGTGACGCTAGAGGTGAAATTCTTGGACCGTCACAAGACAAACAACTGCGAAAGCATTTGCCAAGGATGTTTTCATTAATCAAGAACGAAAGTTAGAGGTTCGAAGGCGATCAGATACCGCCCTAGTTCTAACCATAAACGATGCCAACCAGCAATCCGCCGGGGTTATTCCCATGACCCGGCGGGCAGCTTCCGGGAAACCAGAGTCTTTGGGTTCCGGGGGAAGTATGGTTGCAAAGCTGAAACTTAAAGGAATTGACGGAAGGGCACCACCAGGAGTGGAGCCTGCGGCTTAATTTGACTCAACACGGGAAACCTCACCAGGCCCAGACACTGGAAGGATTGACAGATTGAGAGCTCTTTCTCGATTCAGTGGGTGGTGGTGCATGGCCGTTCTTAGTTGGTGGAGTGATTTGTCTGGTTAATTCCGATAACGAACGAGACTCTAGCCTACTAACTAGTCGACGGATCTCTCGTCGCCTGTCACTCTGTGTGTTTTCCGTCTGTCTGTCTCCCTCCCTCCTGCCTTTCCTTCGGGGGGGTGTGGAGGGTTGTAGCAGCGGCGGTAATATCATCATCAGTAGTAGTCGGTGCTGTCGATGTCCAGTCGCACTTTCTTCTTAGAGGGATAAGCAGCAAATACTAGCTGCATGAGATTGAGCAATAACAGGTCTGTGATGCCCTTAGATGTTCTGGGCCGCACGCGCGCTACACTGAAGGGAACAGCGTGTTTTCCCTCTCCGAGAGGAGAGGGTAATCCGTTGAAAACCCTTCTTGATAGGGATTGGGGCTTGCAATTGTTTCCCATGAACGAGGAATTCCCAGTAAGCGCAAGTCAATATCTTGCGTTGACTAAGTCCCTGCCCTTTGTACACACCGCCCGTCGCTACTACCGATTGAATGATTTAGTGAGGACTTTGGACTGGCGATCTTGGATGTCTGTCTGTCTGTCTCATCCCCGTGGTGCAGCAGCAGCAGCTCCTTGAGACGACGGAAAGATGTCCGAACTTGATCATTTAGAGGAAGTAAAAGTCGTAACAAGGTTTCCGTAGGTGAACCTGCGGAAGGATCATTAACGACCGAGAGTGCAACAAGATACACTCCACAACAAAAACATCCTGAAGTATACATACAGATCAGCAGAGTTCTGACTGCATGGATAATCAATCAATTAATTGATTGTATATATATGTTACACTCTGTCTGCAGGGCTGGCCATGGAGTTACAGTTACATACTTGATAATTCTTTGGCTGGTTAATGTTGGGGGTGGTCTGGTACCACTGAGCGCTCGAAATACTTTTATTATAACGTATCTCTTGTGTCCCACGTCTGTATAGGCAAGCGAGTAGTAGTAACAACAACAACAACAACAACAGCAGCAGCAGTGAGTGCTATTAGCTGCTCCTTCTGCTACCTGCTCTTCCTGCTGTAGTGGCATGTTCAGTAAATCCGCATAGGTGTGAGCTGCTGTTGCATGCAGGCCTGTCTGTTTTGTCTGCAGGGCCAGTTGGTCAATGATGGGATGGTCCTCGTGCCATTTGGCAGTCGCTGTTTTAACTCGGCTGCTCCCCACGTCTGTAGGCAAGCAGGGAGCTGAGCTAGGTGGTGGTGGTTGTGGCAACAGTTTTCTTGCTGCTGCTGTGCTAGTGTGTGTGTGTCTGCAGGGCCAGTTGGTTGGCTAATGCTGGGGTGGCCTCGGTGCCATTTGGCAGTCGCTCGTTGGTAATGAGTAGACTGTCTCCCACGTCTGCAGTCACTACTGCTGCGGTTTTAGAGTTCTCTTCTCTAAAACAAGGAGGCTGTGTAACCTTGACGAGGTGCAGTGGCTTACTCCTGTGATCCGGCATGTCCGGGCGAGGAAAACTAATGAGCAGTCTCGGACGATTGTTGTTACGTCTGCAGGGCCAGTTGGTTGGCTAATGCTGGGGTGGCCTCTGTGCCATTCGGTAGTAGCATGTTAATTCTGCTGCTGCTCCCCACGTCTGCAGGCGGAGACACTGGGTGATGCGCAGGCAGTCTGTGGCATGAAGGGGGTACTGTAAATCCGCATAGGTGTGTGCCTCCGACTCCACGGCTGGCTGTGCCGCTCGCTCTCACTCTGTCCGTTGTAATACCGACCGAATTACTGTGCTTACTGGCGTACCTCCACGCTGTCTGAGTGTCTGCAGGGCCACGTTTGTTGGCTATTGCTGGGGTGGCAGGGAATTGACTATTGAGGGTCAGTATCCTCTTGCCATTATTAAACAGATGCTTGTCTGTCTGTTTCCCACGTCTGTAGGCACAAGCTAGATCCTTACTTAGTAGCATCAGTCAGTGTCGGAGGAAAAGACCACCCATCAGTCGAGTACACAGAACTGTGAGGTGGCTAATAGCCGTGATCTATTATTACCGGTTGAACTCCGAGATAGAGTCTGTCTGCAGGGCCAGTTGGTTGGCTAATGCTGGGGTGGCTTTGGTGCCATTCGGCACTCGCGTGTCAAAGCCCACGTCTGTAGGCACGATGATATCGAAGAGGGATACTACACGATATGTACTAATGAATGCCAGTAGGTATCAGATATGTTCTGCACGCTTGTGTGTGCCTGTCCAAACCGATACGTGGTTGTGCCGCCGGCAGCCGTGTTTGGAGACTTCTGTGGGACCTGCAGGACCAATCGTTGTCGTTGGTTAGTATTGGGGTGGTAAGGGAATGAGGACGTTCTTTATCATAAAGCAGCAGCAGCAGCAGCAAGTCTGTCTCTGTCTGTCTGTCAACCCAATGTCTGTATTAAGGCCAGGTTGTCTGCCATTTCATAGGGTTTGTGCGGTATTATCGCGTCGCTGTCCGCAGGGCCAGTTGCCTGGTCAATGTTGGGGTGGTAGTGTGGTAACTCCACTCGGCGCAGGGATCTGTGTTAATAATTGTTATTATCATTGTGATCTGCGTCTCCCACGTCTGCAGGCAGTCGCCCGTCGGTGCGATATGAGGATGGCCGTGCAGGTTTGCAGGCCGGGAGCTCTTCACGTTGGTGAGAGTGGTGAGTTCTCCCGAGATGGATTGCTGCTGTTCAGGCAACCAGCAACGGACGGTAGTGTGATTACTATCATAACTATATAAAATCTCTTGCCTCAGTATACCTTGGAGGTCTGTTATGCTGTTTTAAATCTCTCTATGTATATTTGCGGTGTCCGCTGAGGCGTGGACGTTACCGTAAAAAGGCGATGATGCCTGATCATACACAACTCACACACAGGGGATCACTCGGTTAGAGGGTCTTTGACAAACGGAGCCAACTCCGAGAAGTAGCCGGATACGTGAAAAAGATAACCTGCTTACTCTTTGAACGCACATAGCGACCGCAATGTTCGCCCCCTCTGTAGAGGAGGGAGGGTTGCGGTCATTTTCAGTCGAGTTGCTGTGCTATAAATGGTGTGCCTGTGGAGAATGTAATTTGTCCCGGCCACTGTCAGTGTCTGTCACTCTGCACGGGTCAAGCCGCCTCGTGGGTGCTGTAGCTCTGTGGTCCCTATCTGCTTCAAAGTCCTTGGGTAATAGGTGTACGGCATCTCCCCACGGGGTGGCTATGTGTACGAGGCGTCAGCTCTCGCAGGCTCCACAGTGGTCTACCAGTGCCAGTCCCTACCTGGGGCGGTACTGCGATTCTGCTGGGCCCACCCCGGAATATCGCGTTTGGCCTCGTGCCGGCGGTGTGGTTTTCAAGGAGTTCTGTTATAAGGGGGTAGCTGGGTGACGGCAGTTCGCCGGTCGTGCGTGCGCGGGCCGCCTCAATCTCCTGATGTATTACGAGGAGGAACGAGGGGGCGCCGCGGCGGCGATGCTGATGGCTGCTAACGTACCCATGCCCCAGCAAACACTAAACAGAGATACACCCTCAGGAGTGCACACGAGCAACCACACCAGTGTGGCTTGACATTACTACCAACTAGTCCGCTCCCCTCAATGGCTCGAGGGAACGCCGGGCAGTCTGCTCTTTCGCAGTCGTTGCGGGTCGTGATCCTTTAAATACCCCAGTGTTGCATTAAACAAACTCTGGGTAGGGCCGGCTCGCCTTGCGGGGCAGCTCCCGGACGTGGTTCGGAGCTAAGCGGTGGGTCCACTATGTGTGAGGAATAATCACAGTAATGTTTTCCCTCCTGCCACGAGCTCGTAGTGTTTGTAATTACTCCCAACGAGGAAAGTGACGGTAGTCCCCGTCAGATGCCTATCCATGGGATCTTGTGTGCTAGTAAGTAGCGAGGAGAGGGTGTTTACGCCAAGGGGGTGGCACACTTTACCACATTAAACATACTCTCACAATGTGGACCCGGCCCACTCCTCGTGAAGCTTAATTAAAAAATCGTCATCATCTTGAATGATGATGATGATGATGCTAGCCACATGCCTTTGTGGTAGAAGGCCCCAGTGTCACGGCGGTGTGTTCGGGTTAGGGCCAACTTCCCTAGTCCCGTTCCGTCTTAACGCCTTTCACGCCAACAGACTCGTCCGTGAGCGGCAGCACGTCGCGCCACGGCGAGGGAGAGGGGCGGGCCTGAAGGAGAGCAACTGCTTGCTGTTGTGATCCAGGCCCAACTGTGTAGCACTCGACTGTGAATGGTCACCCGCTGGATTTAAGCATATCATTAAGCGGAGGAAAAGAAACCAACAGGGATTCCCTTAGTAGGTGTGACTGAAAAGGGAGGAGCCCAGCGCATAAGCCCTCGCCTCCGGCCCGTGTAGTGGGGCGGTGCGTAGGATACGGCCGTCTCGAAACGCGCGGGTTCGCAGCCACGGCGGGGGCGGTGTTGCGTTTCAGACTAGTCCGTGGCAGGCCAGCCCTTAAGTCAAAATCTAGTTATTGTGGAAAGTGGCAAATTACCCTACGAAGGTGAGAGGCCTGTCCTACAGTAAGTGTGACGCTGTGCTGGCATGCATGGTGAGGTTGAGCCTGTGGGCAGTCTGTAGAGTCGGGTTGACATGATGTCAGCCTAAAGAAGGTGGTAGACTCCATCTAAGGCTAAATATGACCCCAAAGACCGATAGTGGACAAGTACCGTAAGGGAAAGTTGAAAAGGACTTTGAAGAGAGAGTTCAATAGTACGTGAAACTGTTGTGAGCCTAAACGGGTGGAACGCAGATAGATCGAAAATGTGAACGGTGAGCCCAACTGCCCCTTGCTTGCCGTGACGGAGGTATGCAAAAGGAGCGACCCTGCTCCCTTCCTGTAACGCACTAGCTGCGAGCGGGCCTCCGTTGCGTGCACGTGCCCTACTGACCTACTGTCTTTGGGACTCGTTTTGGGGAGTTGGGTCCTTCACGAAGTAGGTCATCGCGACCTGCCGGGTGGAGGAATTCTCCGAT
>JAWQEG010000718.1:0-94413 GCA_033782935.1 Petrolisthes cinctipes
TTTGAATTAGAGGAAGGTAACATAATGGAATGGCTCCCAAATATTATTTATCATAATGTTATCATGTGTTATTGTGGTTGTTGTTGTTGTTTTTTCTACCCTGGCCAAAATGCACAGAGTCCCTTTGAGGAAATATTTTTGACCTTAGATACACGTTTGGCGTACAGTCACGGTCAAAAGTCCTGTATCGTGTGAATGAAAGTGAATCGTGAGAGTGAATCTGATAACTCATTTTTCGCATCATTTTTCGAGGTGTTCCAGAACTATTGACTGTGACTGTACATACCAGTGTTTATAAGTTGTAGAAAAAGTAGGCCTAACTAGTTGTGTATAATGTTGGTGTTTAAAAGTTGGTGTTTATAAGTTGTAGATAAAGTAGGCCTAATTAGTTGTGTAAATTGTTGGTGTAATTTGTCTTGCATTGCACTATACATATTATACAGCACCACAGAAATAATATTAAGAGGGGAGGTATGTATAGTGTTGATGGTAAACCTGGAGCAAATGATTCCTTCAAACTACTGTATAATTATATTTAAAGCAACAGACCACCATTGTTATTTTGTTCATCTGGTCCTGCTTCCTTGTATCCTAGGCTACTCTGGAGAGGAATCAGTGTGCTCCAAGGTACCCAATGTGTACTACTATACTCTGTTAATTAAATGTGGGAGCGTGTATATTTTCGCCTGGCATAAAGAAAATGAAGAATAACTGATGAATCGGAAGGAAAATGTAGAAAAAATACGGAGACGATGAATGATAGAGGGAAAGAGAAAGGAAGGTAAAGAATAGAAAGGGAAGAGAAAGGAAGGTAATGAAGAGAAAGGGAAGAGAAAGGAAGGCAAAGAAGACAGAGGGGAAGATAAAAAAAATGGGAGGAGAAGGGAAGGTGTGAGGGAATAGAAGAGAAAGGAAGGTAATGGGAAGAGGAGAAAATAGAAGGAAATATCGAGTAAAGGAAAGAGAGAGAGAGAGAGAGAGAAGAAACAGGGGAAGATAAAGGAAAGAAAAGGGAAGGAAGAGAAGAAAGAGGGAAAGATAAAGAGAAGGGTAGGTGTGAGGGAGGAAGAGAAGGGAAGGTGTGAGGGAGGAAGAGAAGAGAAGGTGTGAGGGAGGAAGAAAAGAAAAGGGAAGGGAGGAGAAGGTGCGAGGGAGGAAAAGAAGGGAAGGTGTGAGGTAAGAAAAGAGAAAGTGTGAGGGGAGAAGGGAAGGTGTGAGGTAAGAGAAGAGAAGGTGTGAGGGGAGAAGAGAAGGTGTGAGGGAAGAAGAGAAGGTGTGAGAGGAAGAAAAAAAAGGGAAGGGGGGAGGAGGTGTGAGGGAAGAGAAGAGAAGAGAAGGTGTGAGGGAGAAAGAAAAAAAAAGGGAAGGGAGGAGGAGGTGTGAGGGAAGAGAAGAGAAGGTGTGAGGGAAGAGAAGAGAAGGGAAGGTGTGAGGGAAGAGAAGAGAAGAGAAGGTGTGAGGGAGGAAGAGAAGGGAAGGTGTGAGGGAAGAGAAGAGAAGGTGTGAGGGAGGAAGAGAAG
The DNA here is from genome assembly GCA_033782935.1 of Petrolisthes cinctipes. NCBI lineage: Eukaryota > Metazoa > Arthropoda > Malacostraca > Decapoda > Porcellanidae > Petrolisthes > Petrolisthes cinctipes. Next base: position 1,521 of record JAWQEG010000718.1, read on the forward strand.
AGAAGGTGTGAGGGAGGAAGAGAAGGGAAGGTGTGAGGGAAGAGAAGAGAAGAGAAGGTGTGAGGGAGGAAGAGAAGGGAAGGTGTGAGGGAGGAAGAGAAGGAAGGTGTGAGGGAGGAAGAGAAGGGAAGGTGTGAGGGAAGGTGTTGTGAGGCGGGACTGGGAGGGACGGAAGGAATTAATGAGCTTGGATGGAAACGGCAGGAAGGAGAGGGGGGAGGGGGAGGGGAAAGGCAATGGTAGGGAGGGGAAAGGGTGTAGGGAGGGGGTAGGGAGGGGGAAGGGGTAGAGAGGTAGGGAGGGGGAAGGGGGAAATAGGTAGGAAGGGAGAGGAGGGAGAGAGTGGGAGGGAGAGATAGAGATTGGAAGGGTGAGAGAGGTAGAGAGAGAGAGAGGTAGAGAGAGAGAGAGAGAGAGAGAGAGAGAGAGAGAGAGAGAGGTAGAGGTAGAGTGGAAGGGAGGGAGAGATTGGGAGAGAGATGGAGAGGGGGAGGGAGAGAGGTAGAGGTAGAGAGTGGCAGAGGGGGAGGGAGAGAGGGAGAGCTATAGTGACCGAGGCAAAAGAGAGGAAGGTGGTGATGGTATGCTAAGTCTTAAAGTAAAGAGAAGAGGAGGAGGCAAGGAAGACGGCAAGGAAATTGATAAAAGGGAAGGGAAGGGAAGGGAAGGAAAGGGACGGGGAGGGAAGGAAAGGGACGGGGAGGGAAGGAAAGGGACGGGGAGGGAAGGAAAGAGACGGGGAGGGGAGGGAAGGGAAGGAAAGGGGAAGGAAAGAAAGAGAAGGAAAGGGGAAAGAAAGAGAAGGAAATGGGGATGAAAGGTAAGGGGGATGAAAGGAAAGGGGGATGAAAGGGAAGGGGGATGGAAGGGAAAGAGAAGGGATGGGGGAAGAAAATGAAGGGGAAGGGAAAGAGAAGGGATGGGGGAAGAAAATGAAGGGGAAGGAAAACGAAAGAAAAGGGAAGGGATGGAGAATGATTGAATAAGTCAGAGAAGGGGTGATAGAGGAAGGATAAGGAAGAATGAAAAAATGAATCAAATGGGAAGGAAAGGAAAGAAAAGGAAAGAAAAGGAAGGGAAGGGGAGGGGAAGGGGAGGGGAAGGGGAGGGGAAGGGAGGGAAGGGGAGGGAAGGGGAGGGAAGGGAAAGACGGGGAGGGAAGGGAAGAGAAAGGGGATGGAAGGGAAGGGGAAAAGGAAGAAAAGGGAAGATAGGTAAAGGTAAGGGAAGGAAATAGAAAAGAAGTGAAGGGAAGAAAGACGAGAAGAGAGGAGAGAAGGGAAGAGAGGAGTAAAGAAGAGACGGGAAAAAAAGGAAGAGAAAGGAAGAGAAGGCAACAGAAAGGAAGAGAAAGGAAGAGAAGGCAAGAGAAAGGAAGAGAAGGCAACAGAAAGGAAGAGAAATGAAGATAAAGGAAGGGACAGGCAGCTACATTATTGAGACCCGGTACCCCCGCCGTCCAGACTGTCTGTCGTGGCTGGGGATCGAAACTGGGTCGATCTCTAAATGGCGCGTCACCCCCCGGTATCCTAGCCTGCCTGCCTGCCTGCCTACACACACACACACACACACACACACACATTTATTTACACACACACACACACACACACATTTATTTACACACACACACACACACACACACATGCATTAATACAGACACACATGCATTAATACAGACACGCATGCACACACAAACATGCCTTAATACACACACACACACACACACACACACACACACACACACACAAACAAACATGCCTTAATACACACACACACACACACACAAACAAACATGCCTTAATACACACACACACACACAAACAAACATGCGTTAATACAGAGACACACACACACACACACACACACAGAATAAACAGGAGCCGTGTCCACGTACTCCCAGCAGGCGTCCCCTCAACACACACTGTAAAATATTAAACACCAACGCATCTATGTAAAACCAACAGCCACCCCTCGCCTGCACACACACACACACACACACACACACACACTGTAAACATCCAGTTCCTCTACACACACACACACACCCTGTAACCCTGTAAACATCCCCTTCCTCTTCATAATCTCAATACACACAAACACTGTAAACACAACTTTATCTACATTCTTTCAACACACACACACACACACACACACACACACACACACACACCACTGTAAACACAACTTTATCTACATTTTTTCAACACACACACACTGTAAACATCACTTTATCTACATGTTTTCAACACAGACACACACACACACACACACACACACACACAGTATAAACAGGACAACACACAACACCACCACCACACTTATAGCATGAAGAAGCAGCAGCAAGCACCTACTCACCCACCTACCCACTCGGCACCCACCCCTCGTTGTAAACCAGACAGACAACACCACTCTTTGCCTGTACTTCCCCCTCGCCTCACACCACCTTCGGGACCCTGGGAATCTTTTCTTATCACGTGGGGGGGGGGGGAATGGGGGGGGAGGTATTTTTGCACCTCCTCGGTTCTAGGGTAATACCTTTTCATATATAGATAATTTTTTTTTTTTTTTTTTTATCTATTTTGCTAACTCTTAATGGATAACTGTGTAGTAATCGTGTTCTTTTCATCACCACAACAGAATTGTTTTTATTACATTTATATCATAGAGGGTTTAAGGGAGTAATACACTTTTGGTACATTAGAATGCCTTGATTTTTCAAAAGTATGCCAGGAAACAAAACCAATTTGTAAATATAATGGTATCCTGTTGCTTGGAGGAATCAGTTGCTCCAGGTTTACCAACAACACATACTTGTGCTTAACTTTGGATGTTAGTAGTGCTTCCCTTATACTCGATTCCACAGACGTTCGATTCGTAGTGGTTTGTAAGCACGCAAACGAAAGAATCTTAGCCGTGTAAATGACTTATGGGTGAATTATTTAATGAATTTGGTGAGTAAACTATGCAGTGATCATCATTATCTAACTGTTGGATAGATTTTATGAATGCGGATAGGCTTACTCAGTTTTTGGAATATATTGAAGCCTTACAAGTGTGGTTAGATAGGAAGTTAACAGACGAATACCACTGTGGAATCGACCCTTAGTCACTAAAAATTGTCTGGTTACGGTTAGGGAAAAATGTTGAGACGTCATCCGCTGTGTAAGGGTAGATTAGATTCTCTTGTTGGTGAATGGGAAGGTCTGTGAGTCCTCCAAACAATGCCAGGAAACAGATCCCTATTAGTACCATTGAGGGTGTGTGTGTTTTCTGGTATAGTTTGAAGGAATCAGTAGCCCACCAATTATTTACCCTCAAAAGAAACTCCCCTTAAGGACCCTGTGATCGTGTATGGAAACTGGAGGCTTCTGATTCTTCCTGACTATGCCACGAAACTCGCTCCTTTTCTATAGGTTTTGTTTCGTGGCAATGTGTGAAGGACTCATTTACCGTACCTTCAATTTTCTGACTACATTACAGGGTCCCTAAAGTTCGATTGCAACACGTGTTTTCCTTCTACAGTATATGACAAGCCTCCGTGTGAACAACCCCATCCATACCTTCCCTGTTCCTGGTATCGTTTTTACAGTATTTCTCTGGTTCTAATAATCTCATGAATAAGCTACCTGTATATTACGTCCACCAATGTTATCATCACAACTCCTATCGGTATATATATACAACACACGCACTAGTGATCTTCTATGTGCGGTAATGTTCACTGAATCCCATCACGCTAGCCAAGGGGGAGGGGGTGGGTGATGGGGGAGGGGGAGAAGGGTATGTGAAGGGGAGGTGGAGAGGGGTATGTGGTGGGGAGTAGGTGATAGGGGAGTAGGTGATGGGGGGGTAGGTGATGGGGGGGGGTAGGTGATGGGGGGGGGTAGGTGATGGGGGGGGGTAGGTGATGGGGGGTGGCCGAAGAGGGGTGGGTGAAGAGGGATGAGTGGAGGGTGGTGGGTGAGGGAGGAGTGGGTGAACGGTGGTGGGTGAGTGAGGGGGGTTGATGGTGGGTCGGTGTTGCTCTTTTTGTTAACACCCTTGTCACGAACCTTAGCAATATATTAACTCTTGAACATTTGAGGGTCTTTTCTGTGATATAAGAAGTGCCCTGCTGTTATTTTGGGGTGTTTTGTGTGATATGGGAGTTCCTTTGGTGTTATTTTGGGGTGTTTTGTGTGATATAAGAAGTGTTCTGGTATTATATTTTGGTATTTTCTGTGATATGGAAAGACAGCGAACCAGATGGAAAGACAGTGAACCAAATGGAAAGACAGTGAAACAAATGGAAAGACAGTGAACCAAATGGAAAGACAGTGAACCAAATGGAAAGACAGTGAACCAAATGGAAAGACAGTGAACCAAATGGAAAGACAGCGAACCAAATGGAAAGACAACGAACCAAATTGACACAACAACAACAATAATAACAACAGACATATATACATGATTTCATAGTTACAACTTTGATGATGGTGAAATGGAGGCTTTGGCTAGGTACTGGAGGCTTTGGCTAGGTACTGGAGGCGTTGGCTAGGTACTGGAGGCTTTGGCTAGGTACTGGAGGCTTTGGCTAGGTACTGGAGGCTTTGGCTAGGTACTGGAGGCTTTGACTAGGTACTGGAGGCGTTGGCTAGGTACTGGAGGCGTTGGCTAGGTACTGGAGGCTTTGGCTAGGTACTGGAGGCTTTGGCTAGGTACTGGAGGCGTTGGTTAGGAACTGGAGGCGTTGGCTAGGTACTGGAGGCGTTGGCTAGGTACTGGAGGCTTTGGCTAGGTACTGGAGGCGTTGGTTAGGAACTGGAGGCGTTGGCTAGGTACTGGAGGCGTTGGCTAGGTACTGGAGGCGTTGGCTAGGTAATGTATCCTTCAATTAATCTATGCCACGAAACTGATCCCTCATTAGTATAACACCAAGTTCGTCTGTTTCCAGGTATATAATATTATACAGTATATATAGTTTGGTAGAATCAGTATCCCCCCACCCCCCCACCACCTCCCACTCCCATGCACTTCATTAACAGCTGCATGGGACGATCCAATTCTAAAACATAATGCAGGCAGACTTACCCTAAATTATTTTTAACAGAGTAAATATTTTAATTGTAAGTGAGAACGAATTAATTTCTTGCGTTCTTGCTTCTGGATTTATATTTATTCGAGAAAGATTATTATTCAAAGTATTTTTGTTTTTTATATTTGCATTAGGAACAGTTCTTGCTTCTGGATTTATATCTATTCGAGAAAGATTATTATTGAAAGTATTACTATTTTTATATTTTGCAATAGGTACATTTGCCGACACATGAAACAGACACACTTTAAAAGGGACCCATATCAAGTATATAATATAGCCTAGAGTCTAGACTATGATACCTTTGCACACAACGCCTCATCCAATCCTATGCTTCAGGTGTGTCTGTTCATAGGTCCGCAACTGTACAGGCATCCAAACTCATGACCATTATCTATATCTATGCTACCGTGGAGATACAGTATTATTCGAGAAAGATTATTACCAAAAGCATTATATTGTGCTTACATTTCATTCCACAAATTTATCTTATATTGCATTCGGTGCATCCAAACTCATGACAATAATTATCTGGAGATACAATATTATTCGAGAATCATTATTACCTAAAGCATTATATTGTTCTTATATTTCATTCCATACAATTATCAAAAGCATTTATTGTTTTTATACTGCATTCAGTACATCCAAAATCATGACAATTATTATTATTATTATCTGGCGTCGACTAGTAGCCTAGCCTGCCTGCCTGCCTTCCTTCCTGCCTCAGTGACCAATGTAAGAGGTATATAAGTTGCCTCGTGTCAGTCAGTCAATCAGTCTGTCCGTCTGTGTGTGTTTGTTGTCACTCGCTTCCATCCCACTCTCGCTAATTAAGGAATATCGGTTCTGCAGGTGACTATTCTCACTCTGCCACGCCTCCTCCTCCTCCTTCCTCGTACTACAGATTGGCATTCTATTACTTGTGTTTAGCGTGAAATATGAATGAGCGGCGGATATGCATGCAATGATATACGTGTTAATTTGAACGGTTCTGTGTTTATTCCCTGCATTCCTTCCCTTTCTCATCCTCCTCCTTCTTTATCTATATCACCAATATTCCTTCCCTTTCTTTCTATCTACATCCTGCTTGCTATCTCACCTCTCTATCATCTTGTTCTGGCGCTATATGACCGTGCTGTTGCGGCGCCTATTATCAAGCAATCAATCAATCAACCTTCCCTTTCTCTTTCTCCTCCTCCTCCCTCTTCTTTATCTTCATCACCAATATTCCTTCCCTTTCTCTTTCTCCTCCCCTTCCTACACCCCCTTCCCCTTTCCATATTCATCTTCACCCTTTCCTATTTCTTCTTTCCTTCATTTCTATCACCATTCCTTTACTTATTCTTACTTCATTATCCAGTAAAGCTGATAATGAAGATATTTATTAGCGAAAGGATTTTAAAACATAAAAGAACCCTATGATCGTGTATGAAACTTGGTCGCTTCTGATTCCTCCTGACTATGCCACGAAACAGACTCCTTCAGTATGGGTGGTGTTTCGTGGCAATGTTTGAGGGACTCGCTAACCTCCTATTTTCTGACTACATCATTTTTCTTTCCACTTCGGAATCAGAGTTATCTAACCGAAAACTCAATCAGGCGAGATGCCAAATACATAGATAGCTCCATAAAAGTTTTCGGACTAACTCAGCGCGTGCGGGCAAACGTGCGTCTGTGTGTGTGTACATTCCCCACCACAAAAATAAAAATAATGAATAAGTAATAACACGGACTCCAACACCTTGATCTTATGTACACACACACACACAAGCTGCTTCGGTCTGAACTGTTGACGTTTTCCCTCCCCCTCCCCCACCATTAGCTCGACCCCACAAGAAAACAGAACCCCATAAAAATCTCCTTTGGACCATTAAGAGACTCGGTGATGTAGTCAGAAAAGTGGAGGTTAGTGAGTCCTTCAACTACTGCCACGAAACACCACCTATAGAGAAGGAGCTTGTTTCGTGGCATGGACAGAAGGATTCAGAAGCCAACAAGTCTCATCATACACTGTCACTGGGTCCTTAAGATAGGAAACTAGTCACATTTATTCGGCTTCCGGGATACTTAAAGGTAAATTATGTAAATGCTCTTAACACGTTCAGACACGACGACCGACATTCCTGCGTCTGGTGATAAGGTGACCAAAATGATGACGTCATTATTATTATTATTGAGAAAAAAAAATAACATATTGGTTGTGTTCATAAGGTGCAAATTATTATAATTATTATTATTATTATTACTATTGTTGTTGTTAGTTATTATTCTTATTATTGTTATTGTTATTATTATTATCATTATTATCATTATTTTTATTATTTTTATTATTGTTAATATTATAATTTATCTACTACTATTTGGGTAACACGCCTTCAATGGTACTAATAAGGGATCCGTTTCATGGCATAGTTTGGAGGAATCATAGACCTTCCAATTCACCAACAACAAAATATTCCCTTAAAATGCCTAATCCTAGTGAAGAGAATTAAGAGTTTACCAGTACTGAATGTGAAAAAAAAATAAAAATAAATAAATAAAAAACATGGAAAATATGCAAAATAAAAACTGGACTGAGCTGATGTTGAGTGATTAATCCTAAGTTCAATTAAATATAAGCCTTTAAGTTATGCACAAATATTTATTCTCTGGTTTGCGTCACATTATTTTCACTGGCCATTAAAGTCGCTTATCTGTAGCCGACATGAATTGGAAGTGACTGACTCGTGACGTAAAGTAAAGAGAGGATGTCTGTCAATACCCTTCATACACTTTATCCTTCATACCTTAGAAACGAGTCAATATCATTTCACTTCATCCTTCATACCTTAGAAACGAGTCAATATCATTTCACTTCATCCTTCATACCTTGGAAACGAGTAGTCAGAATCATTTCACTTCATCCTTCATATCTAGGAAACGAGTCAATACCCTTTCACTTCATTCTACATACCTTAGAAACGAGTAGTCAGAATCATTTCACTTCATCCTACATACCTTGGAAACGAGTCAAAATAATTTCACTGCTTCCTACAATCCTTGAAAACGAGATAGACTCCCTTTCACTTCAATCTACACCCCTTTGAAAACGAGTCACTTCAATCTACACCCCTTCAAAACGAGTTAGACCCCACCTTTCACTACTTCCACCTCCATCCTTCGAAAACGAGTCCAAACCTTTTTACTACTTCCTTAATTCCTTCATGCCTTGAGAACGAGTGTAGGAGGCCAAGTAAATCAGGGGGTCGAGTGGGTGTGTAATTGGGGTAGCAAAGGTGGTGGTGGTGGTGGAGGTAGTGGTTGTGGTGGTGGTGGTGGTGGTGGTGGAGGTGGTGGTGGTGGTGGAGGTAGTGGTTGTGGTGGAGGTAGTGGTTGTGGTGGAGGTTGTGGTTGTGGTGGTGGTGGTGGTGGTGGTGGTGGAGGTAGTGGTTGTGGGGATGGTAGGAGTAGGTAAAGTTTAGAGTTAGAGTTAAAGACAGAGGTAGTAGCAGTAGTAGTAGCAGTAGTAGTTATAATAGTAGCAGAGGATTAAGTTAACAAGTGGTAGTACAGATGGTAGGGCCAACTTTAAGGGCATCATAATATTAGAGGGATGGATATTGATTCCTACAAACAATTAATGTAACAACAAAACACATCCCTTACTCGTATACTGAAGTGATCTAATCACTTTCTCTGACACAGTTTGGAGGACTCGGTAGCCCTTCCAAATTTACACACACACATACTCACTCATCCCTGTCCACTCACTCATCCAACCCTGTCCACTCACTCACCCACTCACCCTTGTCCACTCACTCATCCAACTTTGTCCACTCACTCACTCACTCACCCTTGTCCACTCACTCATCCAACTTTGTCCACTCACTCACTCACTCACCCCTGTCCACTCACTCACTCACTTACTCACCCACCCCATGTCCACACACTCACCCACCCAACCCTGTCCACTCACTCATCCAACCCTGTCCACTCACTCACTCACTCACCCAACCCTGGTCCACTCACTCACTCACCCAACCCTGGTCCACTCACTCACTCACCCAACCCTGGTCCAATCACTCACTCACCCAACCCTGTCCACTCACTCACTAACCCACCCAGGTCCACTCACTCACTAACCCAACCCTTGTACACTCACTCACTCACCCAACCCTGTCCACTCACTCATCCAACCCTTGTCCACTCACTCATTCACCCAACCCTTGTCCACTCACTCATTCACTCACCCATGTCCACTCACTCATCCAACCCTTATCCACTCACTCATTCACTCACCCCTGTCCCCTCATTCCCCCCTCCCCTACTCCCCTTGCCTAATTAATTAAGGCTTCAGGGGATTATGAATTGTAGGGGGAATTGAAGTGCTACTGATTCCTCTAAACAACAATGTCACAACACAGAGTACAGCCGGCAGCATTAATTCGCGTCCATCTCATGTACTTAAGGGGGTAATTCTTTTTTGGTACTTTGGAGACCCATGATTCCTCTAAAATGTGCTAGGAAACAGGATCAGAAGAGTAAAAATAATAGTGTTCTGTTGCTCGGAATAGTTTGGAGGATTCGGTTGCTCCAGATTTACCAACACAAAACTTCCCCCTTAATAATGCTAATATGACTAGATAGTTAGTGGAATTCTGAACCAGTTACTATTCTAAAGACATATGTAATTTACCATATGAGAAGTATATTTGTCATCACTGTATTCAAAGTGTGTTACATCATCACTATAACTCATTCATACGCAGGTAGAAATGAAGCCAACTTATGCCGCCGACTGTACATCAGTAAACGAGTAGGGTAATCTGTTTTGTTGCAGTGTTTGGAGGAATCAGTTTATATATATAAAGCCCTCGAAAACAAACCATCTTATTTATTGGCGAATTGGAGGGATGCTGATTCCTCCAAACTTAAAAGGGCCCTGTGATCGTGTATGAGACTTGGTATATCTTATGGCTTCTGCCAGCAGTAGCCTCCAGTTCACTCATCACCACATATTTTTCACACGTCGACCGTGTAAATCATGATATTGTTGCGACTTACACCAGATGATTTTTGCTGTAGTAGAAAGGAATTTACTATTGTAATTCCATTTAGCACATAAACATTTTGATGAATACATTTTAGACCACAATAAAAATATATATAATTTAAATATATATCATTGGGCTAACACCAGATGATTTGCGTAATATTTAGATGTTTTGTTAATTAAAGATAACGACGTATCCTTTCCTGTAAGGAGTACGTACTTAAATTAGTTTTTGCAATGTCCACTCGGCATGATTAATTATTTGACGGCATGCAAGCATAAAAAGAATTTAATTAAGGCAAAAAATGCATTAATAACTGCAGTGAAAATGATAATGTAATAAATGTATGGCGCGTCGGTGCAATATAACGGTGTGAAACAAACAGACCGTGGTTAATCAAAATTCAACTCTAAAACAAGGCAAATAACTTTTCTCTTTTTTTTTTTTTGCGCCCTCAAATAACGCCGTTGCTCACTTGGTTGACAACAAATCCTGCAGCATTTATAGATAGATAGATATATACACCGTATCATATTAAATTCAAACCTGGATGGAACACACACATTATAGGATTCGCTTGTCACATCATATTATCTTGGTGTAAATTTACGTTCGTTCCATATATATTGAGGGAGGCGTTGGGTGGAGGAGGAGGAGGTTGAGTGGGAGGAGGAGGACGTGGAGTTTGAGTGAGAGGAGTAGGTGGAGGAGGAATGGGAGGAAATAGTAGGAAGAGTGGGGGGAGGCGTTGGGGGGGAGGAGGAGAAATGGGAGGAAATAGTAGGAAGAGTGGGGGAGGACGTGGAGGTTGAGTGGGTGGAAGAGTATATGGTAGGAGATGGGAGGTGGAGGAGGTAGTGGGAATAGTAGTAGGAGTAGGAGGAGTAGGTGGAGGAGTAGGTAGAGAAGGTAGAGGAGTGGGAATAGTAGTAGGAGTAGGAGGAGTAGGTAGAGAAGGTGGAGGAGTGGGAGGAGTAGTAGGAGGAGGAGGAGTAGAAGGAGGAGGAGGAGGAGTAGAAGGAGGAGGAGGAGTAGTAGAAGGAGGAGGAGTGGGAAGAGGAGAAGTGGGAGGAGGAGGAGTACGAGGTTGTGTGGGAGTATGAAGTGGAGTGGGAGGAGTAGTAAGAGGTGGATGAGTGGTAGTAGTAAGAGGTGGATGAGTGGTAGTAGTAAGAGGTGGAGTAGGAGGAGTAGTAAGAGGTGGATGAGTGGTAGTAGTAAGAGGTGGAGTGGGAGGAGTAGTAAGAGGTAGATGAGTGGTAGTAGTAAGAGGTGGAGTGGGAGGAGTAGTAAGAGGTGGAGTGGGAGGAGTAGTAAGAGGTGGATGAGTGGGAGTATGAAGTGGAGTGGGAGGAGTAGTAAGAGGTGGATGAGTGGTAGTAGTAAGAGGTGGAGTGGGAGGATATCAGAGCAGAGCGAGTGTGGTGAATTGCTAAATGGTGGAGGGATTCTGGGCGTGGCTTAAAGTTGAGTTAGTGAGGAGGGAGGGAGAGGGAGAGACAGGAGTTGCTAGGATAGTAGTGTAACGAGTTCAGGCGGCCGGGCTCTCCCTCTCTCTCTCTCTCTCTCTCACTCATTCACTGGGTCGGTCTCGGTCGCCTTGGCTTTCACATTCTCATTCTCTCTCTCTCTTTCTCTCTCTCTCTCTCTCTCACTGTTTTATTCCTCCCTTTCTATTTTGTTTTATTCCTCTCATTATTTTCTTTTACTCTCTCTCTCTCTCTCTCTCTCTCTCTCTCTCTCTCTCTCTCTCTCTCTCTCTCTCTCTCTCTCCAGTTCTTTTGCACCCAGTTATTCTCATCTTACTCCTTGCTTGCTCTCTCGTGTAACTTACCTGTCATTCATCCTTCTTACTTTTGTCTTCTATGCTCTTTTTTATTTTTTCATTAATTAAGAGGGAAGGAAGGAAGGACAGGAGGTTACTAGAAAATTATGAACGTATATTGTTTTTCTTTTTCATTCACTAAAAATAAATGAGTAAAAAAGTTAAAACAATAATAATAATAATAATAATAATAATAATAATAATAATAATAATAATAATAATAATATTAATAATAATAATAACAATAATAATATTAATAATAATAATAACAATAATAATAATTGTTAGTCATAGTATATATATATATATAAAACACTATTATGCTCTCCATCCACAAGTGTTTTCCCAGACCCTTCGTGTTCAGCAGGTGTGGTAATGGGAAAATAACCACGACCAATTAGAATGATCAAGCTAAAAGGCAGGTAATTAATTAATAGTTGCTTGGCTGAGCGCGTCAACCACTTCACTTCACTACACTTCTTCACCCTGTTAAAAATATGCCTACAAATTGTACTTTCATTTATTCCTTTTTCTTTTTTGTCTATATTGGGGAAGTATATGGCAGTGATAGTTCAGGCATATATATTATAGTTTAAGACTTTATTTGGTATATATTGATTATCCGTCAATAATTGTACTTTTTTTATGCATATACATTGACATCAATAGATCCTTTATACGATAAGAAAATTCATCTTATTATTAATCAGAAAAAAATGAATAAAGATAATGTAAAATTTGTCAGCTGTTGTTCAATGGTTATTTAATCAAAGGGAAAATATATATAATTCTTTCGTTTGTTTGTTGGAGAGGCGCTGCACGGTCTTAAAAAAAATAAAAAACTAAAGCGGTTACGTGTTATTTTATTTCCAGTTTTGTCTGTGGACGGTTTGGAAGGTTTCTGGGTACCTACGAACGTCGAGACTTACGGGGGGAAGAAGTACAGTGTTGGTAAATCTGGAGCAACTGATTCCTTCCTCCAACCTATTCCAACCAACATGACACCATTATTTTTATTATTCTGGTTCTGTTTCCTGGTATACTGTGGGGGAATTAAGACGTTCTAATGTGTACAGTTGCCGACGAATGGATCGAGGACAAGTAGCTTAGAAATGTAGGGGTAGTAAGCATTTCGCACTTGGCAACACTGTCGTTCATATTATGAATCTTTATCATGGGGTTTATTCGTCTTGCGGATCGAAACTAATTTTGAGATTTGTCGAGATAAAAACAATGGCACTGCCACTTTATATGCTAAGTCATAAACCACATTTGTTTCACAAGTTCGTGAACAAATCAAATCCCATTAAATTCCATTTGATCGCAAGTTTTCCATCTAAGCTCCTTTTCCTACCTCAATGGCCAGCTTCTCGAACATATTTTCTCATCTTAGTGCTATATAACCATGCTTTGGTGCTAGTGTCACCTTATATTAAATAACAATGTGCAACACAATTGCACCTCTGAATTGCACGTTTCACAATGCAAACAGAAATATGATAAAAATGTATCGGGTGTATTTGTGATCTTACGTTTCTCTCTCTGCAGCATATCATATCATGACATGACATTCACGTTAAATTATTTAATTACATGCCAAGATGCAAACCTAATATGGCAATACAACACCAATAAATCTTTGAGTACTCTTGTGCCAACAAAATCCCTAGACATGCTTCGATCTACCAGACGAGTAATGAAAAAGATCTATAGATGAGCAACCGTGTTACCAAGTGCAGAAGGCATCCTACCACCATGTTTCTGAACTGCCTGTCCTCTATCCATTCGTCGGCAACTGTACATACCATCCCATAAACATGATATTATTCAAAAAACACATCTATGCAGGAGACCAATACTGGGTAACCTTGACTCTTTCTTTTAGACTCACAGGATTATTATTATTATTGCACGCGTCTGTTCACGGTTCTTAAGACAAACGTAGCCATGCGGTTGTTGGGTAAATGGGCGAGCAAGAGCTGGGCGAACACTTAAGGCTTGTTTGGGAAATTTAGTGGAGTTAAACGAGTTGAGATACCAACCGTTTAGTGCAGTTAGCCTACCAAGCCAAGGTCAACGAGGACGCTAGCTAGCTCACTCACTCACTCGCTCACTCCCCCTCTCTCTCTTCTTCCCTCCCTCCATCTGGTGACGCACGCAGACACCTTTTTTTTCCCCACCTCTTCGAGTTCTCTCTCTCTCTCTCTCTACTTCTGGCCGTATTCCAAAGTCAATGGTGGTGGGCCGGGTCTTAAGCTCCCGAGACTCGATCATGGGGTGGGGGTTGGCTTCCTGATTTCGTTCGATCCAAGTTTACGGTACAGTCACGGTTAATACGGTAGTCCTGAAACACCCTCCAATGAAATGGCCTCGAAAACTGGTGCGAAACTATAACTGTTGGTCTCTGTAACATTGGTTCATAAGATTTACTCTCACTGCTCACTTTTATTCACCCGATGTAGGATTTTTGACCGTGACTGTAGTATGGTGTAGCCTATAAGAAAGTTTGTTCCCTCAGTCAGCCACAATATAAGTGATTCACCTGTGGTTCGAATGACTTAAACACAGAGGATAGATGGCGAACTGTGTCTTGTCGTTCGAATCAGAGAGAGTTCAGTCATTCTATGGCTGGTTGAGAGAACGAATTTTTGTGCTCCATATTACTAACATATAATTATACTGTATATAGTATTAAAAAAAATCGACCAATTTTGAGAACATACGCCCAGTAAAACCCATTTATTTGCACAATCAATATGAATCGAGTTTACATCATATTAAGGAGGAAGTTCAGTGTTGGTAAATCTGGAGCAAATGATTCCTCCAAATGATTCCAAGTAACATAACACCATTAATTTTGTTCATCTGGTCATGTTTCCTGGCATACTTTGAAGTGAATTACCCTCTTAACTAAATCTATTAACACATTCCAGCTAGAGAAGTGTCCTCGAAAATACTAGTGTTAAAATCGCATTGTTTGTAGATACCTAAACCCAAACTAGAAATCTGAACAGAGTCACGTGTTTTCATCAACTTCACAACATTCATATTCATTACCTGAGCCAAGTGCGACATTTAATTACTGTAATTACCAAGTGAATATATCATACACAAACAACAATAATATAATACTGTAGTTAATCATACCAACCAACCAACCAACCAGTATAGTCTAACTGCAATTATCTCTTGTATTTAATCCCGTAATAATACTCATCATCATCATTCCATGTAATACCGGAAAGCCACCAAAGATTAACTTTATCCTAATCGTTAATCAATGCAGTAATTTATTTGTTTATATTACTGGATCATGATAAACAAACAAATAGAGTTAGGAGACCGTAAACCTCCACCAAGGCTGAGGATAACTATTAAAGGGAAGATTCTATTGTTGGTGAATTGGAAGGTCTCTGATTCCTCCAAACTATATAATTATGCCAAGAAACAGATCCCCTAATAGTACCATTGAGGGAGTCTATTTTCTGGCATAGCCTAGTCAGAGGGAATCAGTAGCCTTCCAATTTACCACCAAGGGAATCTCCCCTTATGAGGGTAGGCTTAAATTGGTGGGCTACTGATTCCTCCAAACTATGCTACGAAACAACTCCCTCATTAAGGTAACATTAAGGTGGTCTGTTTCGTGGCATAGTTTGGAAGCCATACACACCACCTAATTCACCACCAAGAAAATCTCCCCTTATATTTCTACGGACACCGTCACCAACATTTCACTCATTCTTAAGGGGATAGTACAGGTATACTTTTGGTACATTTGAGCGCTTGGATTCCTCTCAAGTATGCCAGGAAACAGGGCCAGAATAACAAAAATAATGGTGGCCTGTTGCTAGGAATAGTTTGCAGGAGTCAGTCGCTCCAGATCAATCAGCACTGTAATTCCTCCTTAATTAAGCATTTCTATAAAAATAATGCTGGAGCCAATCAGATCTCTACCAAAATCCAATTATTTATTTAGTCGTTCGAACCACAAGCAAGTCGGTTCTATTGTGGCTGGCTGAGGGAACGAACTTTTGAGCAACGTAGTACAGTCACGTTCAACTGTCCTGTCAACACCTTAAAATGAAACTGCCTCCAAAAATTATGTGAAACTATAGCCGTTGTTGGTCTCTGCAATATTGGTTCAAAAGATTCACTTTCATTCACCAGAGACAGGAATTTTGATCGTGACTGTACATTCCCACTGACAACGGAGCTCTTTGCAACTCTCCACATCTCCTATTCGTCCACAACAACCCGTCTCGTGAAACAGTTGTGCTGGATTCTGACTTGTAATCTTCCTTTCACCGTCGGTCTACCCTCTCATCATATAAGCAGTACCCTCGTCATTGACTTGGCTTCCAGGGTTGGCCAAAAGTTTTTCCATACACGGGGGATCTTTACATATTCCTTTACATTCTTCAAATAAGCTTTAAAAGTTTGTTATTTGTGTTCAAGACGAGTAGTAGAGGCGTATTCGATTCTGTCTTCAAAGTAATGGAAACCATGTGGAGCAGAGTTAAAATTAAAATCCTTTAAGAAAAAAACTTTTGACCCACTCTGTATACGGTAAAGTCCCCCGCCCCGCCCCCCTCCTCTTCACTCCCCAGCCCCGTCCCAGGTGAGTGCGTTTGCAGAGGATCCTTTCATACGCAGCATCAGAGAAAGTTAAGTAGGAGACAGGGTGGCGAAAGTTGCTGTGACTTCAGAGGGAGCGGTCACACTAACTGGAGTCCCATCCCACACTCCTCAGTGAGTCAGTACCTTTCTTGACGACGCCTGTAGTTCTCTATTGTAGGTGAAACTTTCGATACAAATGACCACCAATGCATCTATGATAATTTTAGGAGGGAACAAATTAGCCCATAACAGGACTCGTGGCAGCATCTAAATATGCCCTAGAATCTTAGACTCTCCTCCATTTCGGACACACCTACTGTAGCAAGTGTATGTCCCATCCACGGTACATAGGATAGGCTTGGCTGTATCTCCTGGTTGATAATGGGGCATCGAAGTGGATGACTAATATGAGTGCCTAAAGTTCATTTCCTAACAAACCATCCAACACATTTAATTACAGGGCCAATTAAAATTTGCACCGATAAAGTTAACTTTCAGAGACCTAGACAAATTATAATTATTATAGAGACGTGATCCTCCTTGAAGTGATCAGTGCGATTCTGAATCCAATATCATGGCTGTGATATTCAATCGACTCGGGATTGGACGGTGGGGGGTCACTGATCTAGTGTTTCACTGACTCTCATCCTTAAAACTCGCAACAATAACACCATAACCATTTATAACCATTTCTACACCGACTCAAGTACACGCTCTTACTCCCTCATCAACACCTGACCCATCTTTAAACAAACCTCTTGTAAGTTAATGTATCTAAACCTGTCTTTCCACCTACTACTACTACTACTACTACTTCACACATACACACACATCAGGGTAACACTATGCTTAACCTAACATAAAAACAAATCCCCATGCATTGTATTTAATCCTCTATGTGCTTACACACACACACACACCATAGTAACCCTGTGCTTAACCTAAGCTTAAACACACCTCCTTAAAACTTATCTAACCCTCTAAGCAGTCTACACACACACACACACCCACACACACAGACTCATATTGGGAAGCGCCAGGATGTAGGTAGGTAGTTAGGTAGGTACTCACAGAATTGGTTGATATTGGTGGAGGCGATGGTGATCCGTGTCAAGAGCACCAGCAGGATGGACAACTTCACTCGGAGCCACGCAAGGGCACCGCCGCCTCCATCCTCATAACGATGTCCTATTGAATCGTGCTCCATGGCTCACAGGTGTCCTAACGTCTCCATACAGGGACGGCCGGGAGATGATGGTACTGGGGAGGTGGGTGGACGGTGTTTGAATGTAAATTACTTGGGGGATGGATGGGGGGGGAGGGTAGAAAACAATAACTTTGGATGCCTAGATGATGAATGGATGTTACAAGGGGGGAGGCGCTGGAAATGGAAGAAATATCGGGAGGGAACAATAACTTGGTGGCCTAGATGATACCGAGGTTGGGGACGTTTGAAATGAGAAAAACGGGAAGAAAACAAACTTCGATGCCTACCCTAGGGTATGCATCACCACAAGCTCGTCATGTTTACGTTTTGGGTCGCCGTTGCTAAGGGGGAGCGGCCAACGCCATTACACGCACAGACACTGTATATAAGTTTGAAGGGGACACACCCTCCCTACCGCCACTCAGAGTAATATGAGTGAAGGCAGGCACACATTTCCCAGCCAGAGCCCAACACTTACCAAGCTCACGAATTTTCACGCCTGAACTCACGTTGTGCTCTATCTAACTGTCCCACGGGCATAACTACCGACTACAAACCTAAATCACATTACAGTTATCACCTCTGTAGCATCTGACAGTAAAATTAATTAGTATTTAAGGTTGAAATTTACAGAGATAAGACAAACTCCTGTGAACTCTGGCATCTTTGCACGTCACCATATTGATCATGAGCTGCGCACGCAAGCAAAAGCCATCTTCTGGTCACTCCCTACACTACTACAATGGTAATTCCCGACCGTAGACTTCAGTGTGCCTTTTAAAAATGAACCGGCAATCAATAACTGGCGTGGCGTAGAGGGAAGAAGTCACGGGAAAAGGTTAGGTTAGGTGAGGCGAGGAGCTAAGAGCGGCCTAAGGAAGAGAAGCTACACACAATATCACTTCACCATTCTCCGCTTTCCTCTCTACGCCAACCCACGAGTTATGGGTCGGCGATTAAAAATAATAAACGAGGAAGATAAATCAGCGGAGATAAGGCAAAGGAAGTAAAACACACACACACACACACACACAGAAAGCTTAGGAGAGGGAAGCAGTGTAATCTGAGAACACCTTAAACGACCCCCTTGGGATATTTATCATTATATTCTCCCCACACACCATCCCCTCCCTATTTCTCCATGTCGATGATTGTAAATAACAGAGGAGGGAGATTAATCGACACAGATTCGGCGGAGGAAGGGAAAGAGGTAACTGAACCGTTTGGAAACTTGGCCGGAAAAAGAGAAGGGATGATCCAACGTTGATCAAACTTGGACGGAAAATAGTGTCGACTTCAATTTCTATCCCCCTTAAAAAGCAACCGAGATTTTTCTCCTCTCGTCCACTCCTGACTGACTGCATGACTGACTGACTCTACTACAGCGTAAAATGTGTTCGGATTTTAACGAGCAACGCATGAATGAACATCTATCGTATATGAATGTGAGTGTGTATACCAAAAAAATATATAAAAAATAAAATAAAAATGAGAAGTGTCAGTGTCTTATCTTTTCAAAGCGCCGTCCGTACGTCCGTGTATTTAAAAGCAGGAGTCAATTTTTTTCTCGTATAAGCAAAAGTCTGGGTCAAGTGAAGAGCTCCTGCAG
Organism: Petrolisthes cinctipes; assembly: GCA_033782935.1. Lineage (NCBI taxonomy): Eukaryota > Metazoa > Arthropoda > Malacostraca > Decapoda > Porcellanidae > Petrolisthes > Petrolisthes cinctipes. Next base: position 20,889 of record JAWQEG010000718.1, read on the forward strand.
GAAAAAGAAAAGAAAAAAAGAGTTGGCTTTAAAAAATAAATAAATATATATATATATATATATCTCACCTTGCAGCTCCAAGTTTCTCCTTATCTTAAAATATTTCACCCTGCCTGCGATTCCGCCTAATGTGGTGACAGACAGACTTACAAGGAAATTCAACTAGTTAAATTAAAAAGTTAATAGACATTATTTCGATTTTAGACGTAATTTCAGGAGTTACTGTGGCTACCGACTGACGATTTTCTTTGGCTAACACTTGACGAGTTCATATAAAGGAGCAAAACTATTATTGCCGAGTATCATATAAAATAATAATAGGATCAGAGTTAATAATTTACTGACTCACACAGTTACTGATCACGTATACTGACTTATATGAAAACAAAAGGGAATGAATTCGTTACCCGGGTGCATATTCATAAACTTTTACCCGGGTACTCTATCGTAAGTGGACATTAAAGTATAGCCTACTGTAGAGCAGCATCCACCTTTCCCTGGCTGAGAGGGTGAATGTCATGCAGGGATGCTTAACTTGGCCAAAATGTGTGACCAAACGAAAAAATATTACTATATAACATTCGGCTGCTGGAGTCAAATCTTAACTAATTATAATATTTTGGAGTTGGATGAAATATCTATTATTCATAAGTTATATGCTCACACACACACACACACACACACGCATATATATATATATATATATATATATATATATATATATATATATATATATATATATATATATATATATATATATATATATATATATATATATATTGGATTGCAATGCATAATTAAACAAAAAGTGTAGCCACACTGAAAATACCAGCCAATGAAATATATAAGGGAGCTGGTTCATTTTCGCCACCCAACGGTTCTTGCACCCAACACAAAAGTTTCTTCATTGCGCTATGGTAAAAGGAGTCAATCTATGAACTGTCAAGTTTAAATCGGGTTGCCAGGCCAGGCAGATTTGCTAAAGAGAGATCCTCCAAGCGAATTTTTTACTCCCCTGCCTATCGTACACAATTCCTTTGCTTCACCTATTCCTACTCCATGTTTTCTTTCACAACCACTCATCACATTATACGATCTTCTCTATACATGTACAGTAGTCTGTAGTCTTCATAATTCCTGTCATGCAACATTTTCATCACTCCAGTTTCACCCATTCTCATGCCATTTCAGAACACTTTCCTCTACTCTTTGATCACGTGAGTGTGGACTCTACCCACACTTCTCACTCAACACATCACTCTGAATTTCTCGTATTCTTGCCACTATTTTAGAACCATGCAATAATGTGAGTAATATCACTTCCTCATGCAATTACTTTGCATTATCTGGTTCTAACCAAATTTTTCATTGTACCCATTACTTTTTTCTCTTGAGTTACCGTGACATTTCCTTTTCACATTTTCCTCTTTTATCCATTATTCCTCCCAAATATCAAAGTCCTCAACCTCCTGCATATTTTTGCACGCTACACTACTTGCACACTACAGACTGCCTCACTTTCCCTCTCCACTGTTGTCATTTTGTTTTTACTTCCATTCATCTTTAAACACAAATATTAACACACCTCTGCAGTTCTCTCCACTGCAAACACCTGATTCACAAATCCTCTGCTATCACTACAGGTCTTCTCCACCATACCTTCCTTCCAAGAAATACATTACATGTAACCTACCTTTATTGTCAAAATGAATCAGCCAGATCTCTTCCATAATCTAACACACCATAAAAAAGTTAGTAATATCCCTTCCAGTGGCAGTACCTGTACTATACTACAGTACTGGAATAATTGTATATTCCTCCCAGAGAAAATTATTTTGCCCTCAGATGTAATGGGTGATAACACAACAATGACCACTGCACTTTGAATTAATTTGAATGCAGGTTAGTTTCCTAAGCAATCAATTATCAATACAGTGCCAGTGAGACATTTTAAACAAGATTGATGGATCATGTGATAAAGATTTATTATAAAACCTTTTTGAAAATGAAAGAATTATCATTTATCCTTTTCATTATGTTTATTAAACTTACTGTAGGCCTAATAATACAATTACAGTATATATAAATTACAAATTCTACGGACTATATGTAAAACTTTTTTCCAATGCATTAAGGAAATACAGTATATGATACACTTTGTAGCTTTTGATATCTGAAATAATTTCATTTTGGGAATGGCAATTTACTTACTTGCCATCTTCAATGTCATCAAACATACCATACACACGAACACTTCTGGTATCTCCCAGCATCTAGATACCAACCGTCATCCAAAACCAGAGGTGTTATCACATGTGTCAGATCATCATGAACATCTTCCAACACTTAACTTTATCTGAAATTTTATCTAAAGGCTAAATAAAGCCAAATTTCGGACTACAGGCATAATCCACAAAATGTTCTCATGTGACATCACTTTAAGTTATCCTTTAAACTCTGGTAGAGATATACTAGACCTATGCACTGGCAATCATTATTACATAGCAAAAGTAATAATGCTTCCTCTTATATTTAAAATATATCAGAATAAAGCTACCCTTGCTACACAAGATCTATGCTGCTACTGTATATAATTTACAGTACTCTAAAGTTTTTAAAGAACTGTCACAGCATTTTTATAAAGTATAACAATACAATGAACCAATCTGCATTAGTACATCCTACTGAAGTTTAACAATTTAAGGAAAACTTCTCAAGCTTTGTCATTAACTTGATTCTGAAACGGAATCATATGCTTCTAGAGACAGCTGCCCTATCTGATATGAACAAATGAAAGATATATAATGACTCTATTGCCAGTTTAAACCGATTTAAAGCGTTATTTTCTTTCTTTAAAAAAATCTGCTATGGTTATTGTTGAAATAAACTTTGTAGTGGATTTGTCAAAGATCAAAGTATTATTATTATTATTATTATTATTATTATAATAATTTTTTAAATTATTGTACTGTTACAAAATCTTGTCTTTGAGCCCCCTTCTCAGGTCAAGGGAAAGGTGGTAAAAAATATATTGATGATATCATGTTGCAACCATCTATAATCAATGTGTAGTGCTTATATTACAGAATTACAGAGTGTCCACTAACACACACATTTGCACAAATAGGATCAATGTAAGTGTCAGGAAATTTGCAAAGAAACTGTTCAGGATTTTCATTTACATACAAATTAATATACAGGATATTACAATACACTGTACAATATGATGAGATAATTTACCAAAAGTAATGATAATCTTATCATCAATGTATCACACTTGAACACAAGCTGACGTTAGATACACTAACTATTCCTGCGTAAATCTTTCAAAGTAAACCATCCTCTGACTTCTTTGCTATCACTTCTCTGAACTTTCCTTTATATAATCTGTCACTTCTTCCTTTGTCTCTTCCAGTTTTGCTTGGATCTCCTTCTCTTGTATTGCATACTGCTTCTCAGCCCATTTTTCTATCATGGAGTCAGGTACTTTATCATAGCCTGCCTTCAGTGTTGCTCCACTAAAGTCGAAGCCAGGATTCTACAAGGAAAAAATTTCTGTACTGTACTTTAAACTTTATTTAATCTCTTCAGTCCAAGAATACTTCTCTTGTTACCATTAATGTGCTTTCCTACTAATGCCATACACAATAACTCAACTGAAAGATAACCACTTGCATTGAAGAGGATATTCACTATCAACAGTAGCATTCCAGTTAGGATTACATTACAGTACTTTGGTAACCTGTGTAATGTGGCGCAAAACATACGTCTCCACTTCAACCAAACCCAGAATATAAGACCCTCTCAAAACCAACGGGTTAAGAAACCAGTTAATAACAGAGTAGTGAAATTATTTTCCACAGGAAACTGCTGGCTTTAGCTACAATTTTCATATACTGTATAATTACCAAAATTTATCTCTCATGAGCCAACTTGGAAAGCGAGTCACAGATAATGTATAGAAAATCAGCCACAGAAAAATACTATACACCCCAATGTTATTTTTTAACATTTAGCTTGAGAAAGGACAACCTGTAATTGCAAATTGGTAATTCATATTCAAAGATATGATACCGTTACTGGTAATTCTTCTAAGAATATATAAACACCTTAATTAAGTGCTGGAGAAATAGAATAAATTCAGGCAATTAGACCAAACAAAAATCAAATAAAATAAGTAAAAATCACAAATTACCCCAGGGATACAACCACCCAGGTTCAAAATTTTACATACCTCTATTTGGAACCTCTCCAGATCCAGCTTCTTTCTCATTTCATGGAAGGTCCAAGGGTCTACCAGGAAGTCGTCTTTCAGCAATGACTCCCACGCTGTCTCTTTACTGCAAGCATCTGCCTTTGTCATAATAAGATGGATAGTCTTCTTGTCTTCTAAGGTCCACATTGCTTCATCTGCTCGCACCACAGCAAACAAAGGACCCTACAAGGAATACCACCATAAATCATAAAGGTATGTTCCCTTTGAATGTTGTAATTCTGATAATTTACATTCTCTTTATAATGAAATTATACACATGGCTAGCCTATTAAGTACTGTATATAGTATTACAATAATACTTATGAAATGTATGAAAAGATATAACTTACTTTACCTATTACCTTAACTTAATTCTACTTTAGTACTAAGAAGGCTGTATAAACCTTAATACCTTTAAAACACAGTAATAGAAAACTTATACTTTACTGTCCATGAAATGAAAATAACACCTATAATAAATAACATCTATAATAAATATAAACTACTTGTACAGTATATGTTATTTTTTCTTTATCTCTTATCCAAACTTAGTTTACATATCCTACAGTAGTAATAAACCCAGCAACCTGTAAAAGCCAACTTTGTGCCAAATTCTATGGGGTATCAACCTCCAGGTTCAAGACCAGGGAAGGGGTGAACTATTGTATTACCTAAATCTCTGCAAGCAATATTCCTCTACATTCTATAGGGTACCAGTACATTTGCATCAAATGTACTGTACTGCATTATATCTCACAGAAAAGAATTTAAAAACAGTACTTAAATATCCCTACCTCAAATACAACCTTATCCAAGACAACTGCCCGGATGTGGGAAGGCTTCACTGTTACTTGTATAAACTTTGCTCTTGTCCCTGGTGGAACATCCACCTCCACATGCACCTCAGCCACCGTCTGCCACCATCGTCCCCATGGAGTTTGGCAGGGTACGAAACCACTTCGCTCATCAAAGTTGGTTTCCCAATAATCAGGCATTGCTCTTAGCACTAAGCAGGAATCTTTATACCTGTTAAAAAAGGGCAAGATGGACTTAAGGGACCGGGACTTAACCTGGCCACACAACAAGGGTTACCGTATGTGAGGTAAGACCTATTTTATAATAGTAAAAAGTTAAACAAAATGACATGTATTATGCAGAAAATGAGAAACTTTATCTCAAATTCATAACTAAAAAATTAATTTCTACAGAATATACAAAACTATTAAGTTCATGAGATATTCATTATACTAGTTATTACAATGCTTCAGTGAAAATAATGTCAGGTTGGGTTGTATGCCAGTATGAGTGATTGTGATTAAGTTCTTGTAAAGAATTAATGGTAAATTTACAGAAGAACTGGGTTCACTATATTGTATATTTTAGTATCATTACCCACTATTTTGGACCATTCTAAGACACTTTTCATCTATGGTGTTTCTCTCGGAGATGCCCCGTTTTCGAGATAAGCCCCGTTTTACAAACATAATTTGGAAATTAGTCTGACCTTACCTGACCTGACCTAACCTAACCTAGACCACAGCAGACTACCGGGACCTAACCTGGGCAAACTACCGGGACCAAACCTGGGTAAACTACCGGGATATAACCAGTGTAAACTATCATAAAGTGACTGGGGCAAATTTCCGGGACCTAGCCAGATGTGGTAACACTGCGCGATCCTAGCCAAAAACCCAGTTATTCTGTAATAATACCGAATTAATAACTACCACAACACTTCACATACCATTGATACCAAGCCATCTACGGTACATGCACAGACATACAGAATACAAGAGCTAATAACATTGAAAATAAAGGACAATTTCTACACAGATCCAGTCAGAGGTTATAAAGTCATGTTACTCAATGCATACACACAATATCTCACATTATGGAAGCACTTGTAACTTACGGGAAGCACAACCAATGAAAGGAGACAAGAAAGTTAAAGATTTATATGGCTACTGTCGTCCACACTAACCTCTCAAGACAATTATTATTAGGTGGGATATATGTGTTTTCAAAGCACAGAATATATATAACAAAAAAGATTATACTGTCTCCCCAAGCACAGAATATACAGTATATAACAGAAGAGATAATGCTGCCTTTATATGGCTTCTGATGTCCACTCTAACCTCTGGACAATTATTATTATTATTGTGTGATGCATGTGTTCTCCAAGCACAGAATATATTTTACAGAAGAGATTATGCTGCCTTTATATCCTGTGGCAGGCAAAGACGTATGTGAACAATGTTAACAGAAAATGAAAGAAACGTCACTTACTTGACTTCCTCAGGGCTTAGGCTGGTTTGTTTATATGGAAATCAGTGTTACCAGGTCTGGTCTGCTCGACGAAATTTCTCCAACTTAACAACATCAAAATTTTCCTTTTTACCTCAATAATTTCTTGTTTACTCTTGTCAACATTGACGGTCTTTTTGGTATGATAGAAATTTTCATGTATACTCTTGAACAATCTTTATAGGTCCTGGAGTGGGACCACCCCCCAAGGCGGTAAGGAAGCTATGGGGGCCAAACCGTCACAAAATCCCCCCGCCCCCTACAAAGGGGCGCGAGTCCCTGGGAACGGCTTCGGTCACCAGCAGGGCAATACCACACCCTCACACAACACACACAGCTACACATTTTTTCATCACCGAGGAATGATTCTCCGGCTGTCATTTCTCGGCTTCTCCTTCTAGCCGGAGACATTGAAAGCAATCCTGGACCCACAAACAAATACACATGTCCGACATGCTCTAAACCCATCACATCAAGTAGCAGACAAATGGTTCAGTTCAATGTAACTCCTGTAAGAACTGGACCTGCTTATCATGTACAACATTAGCATCCATGAAACACTACACAAACACATGTCCCTTACCTCTTCCAACACCACAACCTCCATCACCCTCACCATCACTCTCACCTCCATCACCCTTACCATCACTCCCACCTCAATCGCCCTTACTTCCAACACCACCACATACCTCCACCTCCATTCCCCCCACAGTCTCCTCACCCCCGTGCAGCAGCACCTAACACACACCGCACACACAACATTAACATACTTCAAATAAACATAGATGGCATTCACCATAAACAACACACCTATACCACACACACACACACAAAATACTTGGCATAACATACAATACCTCCATGCCATTCAAACAACACATCACGGCCATCAAAAACAAATTCATGCAAAGATTTAAAGCCCTCAGATCACTTGCCAGCAAAACATGGACACAACAAAGAAACCACAACCACAGTGTACAAACAATATATCAGATCAGTGAAAGCCCTGCCTGGGCCTCAAACCTCACTGAGACTCATTTCAACACCCTTAAGACCATACAGAACAGAGCCCTAAAGATAATCACAGGCTGCACAGCTACCACACCTATAAACCACCTACACCATGAAACCAAAGTCCTCAAAATCAAGGATCATCTTGACATGAGAGGCACACAAACATTTGCTGCAGCCTCCACAAACCCACACCATTCACTACACTACATGGCAAAACACCCACACATGCCATGGAACATCAAAACAACACCCAGTACACGATACCATACACAATTACTATCATCTCTCACACCCTGCCCACCCCAAACCAGTCTCCAGAAACACATCCATACTCAAATCACTCATCAGTCCATCCAAACACTCAAAAACAACACCCAGCTGCATGCACGACCTCCTGACATCCACCCATCTGAATCCTCTCTTCCCCGTGAGGACAGAGTCCACCTGACCAGGCTGCGGTGTGGCTACCATCCGGCCCTTCTGACATATCAGAAGAAGCTGGATGGAGCCATTGTGGATGCCTGTCCGGGATGCAACACAGCACCCCATTCTATTAAACACATTATGGAAGACTGCAATGTACACAACCACACTCGCCAACAACACAACATACACTCTCTGAGGGCACTGTGGGAAAGCCCGGTTCAGGCCATGACCTTCCTCAGGAGCTCCGCTGCTCGGCCAGACATCTTGAGGAACTTCAACAACAACAACAATCTTTATATAATTTCCCTGTGTGGACTTCAAAATTCCTTAAAACAGAGAAATTTCTCTGCACCTGGCAACACTGATGACAATTCACGTGAATCCAGATTGTCACGAACGCTCAGGAAGCTCTGCCACTGGTACTACCACAGAGCTACAAACCTAATCCAACGGTCGTCTAAAAAAGGAAGATCCTGGTAACATGAAAGATAATGGGATAGAGTGGAAGGACAGAAAACAAGGAGGTTATAGAGGGAAGGTAATGGCTCAGGTCCGAAGGGGCGCCCAAATCCATATTGTACTGCCTAGATCACCGCAGTCGCATACAAAAAACAACGAACAAAGTAGGAAATACGTAAATAATAATAACGCCATAGAAAATAAAAGACAAACATTGAATGATGCACTCTAAAAGACAATTAGTGTGGAATTTAAAAAAAAATGAAGTATAAGCACAGCAAAAAAGCAAGTACGAACATAACAGCATAACAAGAGGATAAAGACAAAACAATGGTGCAACAGAGAGGCAAACACTAACAAAATTACTGTCTTATGAGGGGATAAAAATAGAATAACTGTTAAGTTTATATTGGGTAGGCGGGGCTGCTGAGGTCAATGTTTCCCGACGTGGCAACACTGTAAGCAAGTGTTGCCATATATGAAGAATTTTCCCTAGACATTGGAAATTAGAGGTAACATTTCTAACATTTCTGACATTTCTAACAGACGAAATATCAATATGATGCTAAATATACAACTATTTTCAAGAGTAAACAGGGAATTTATGAGGTAAAAAGGGAAATTCTGATGATGAAGTTGAGGTAAAAAGGGAACTTTTGATGTTGAAGTTGATAAAAAGGGAAATTCTGATGTTGAAGTTGACATTCTAAATTACAGATACAGAGGGCTTCAGCTGCTGGACACTTTATATAGGATCTTTTTATCGTCCCCCAAATTCAAACGTAGAATACCTGCAGACCCTTGACGAATGTTTATCTAAAATTGACCCCTCCAAAAATATATGGTTGGCTGGTGACTTTAACCTTCCCGACATAAACTGGACAGCACAGGCGACACTGGACAATTCCACCCATGAAGGCGACTTACTATTACTGTCAGATTGATAGGAAACTCTTACATGAAAATCTTATTAACATCATTAACACCCACTCACTTACTCAAACAGTACTCGAACCAACACGCACACAAGCCAGTGTAGAAAGACATAACCCTAACATAAGACACGGGGTCACATCCAACATACTAGTAGACTTATTCCTCACAAACAACATTTCCTTAATTACACGGACACGAGTACTACCTGGTCTTAGTGACCATGAGATGGTACTCATTGATGCAAACATCAAGCCAACAACACAAAAACAATTACCCTGGACAATTTACATGTACCTACAACAGAGCTGACATGGGTGGCATTACCCAAGACTTGATAATTAGCTGACTTTCGTGACTCGTTCCTTGACTCAGACCCATATGGCCAGTTATGTGGAAACAAACTGAACCTGTACCAGACTTCGTGACTTTATACGTGACACAATGGACAAGCACGTACCCACGAAAACTATCACACATAACCGGTCATTACCATGGTACAATAGACAATTAAAAAGACTACACAGAAACAAGATAAAGGCATGCATACAACAGAGCAAAGCTATACAACGATACAGAACACTGATTAGATTACAAAAATATACAGAAAACACTACAGAAAGAAACTAAACAAGCAGACTCTAAATACACATCCACTTTCCTCGAAGACAACACACAAAACCACAAATAATTCTTCGGCTTTTTTAAAGCACGCAAACAAGACACGACCGGTATTACAACATTACTACACAACAATTCCTTGGTTACACACCCACAAGACAAAGCCAACGCCCATAACACACAATTCCAGTCCGTTTTGACCCATGGACATGAACACTTACCAGACATGCCAACACCATCACACCCACCTATCCCTCCCATTCATATAAACACCCAAGGAATTTAGAAACTTTTATCTTAGGTAGACATACACAAAGCGACTGGACCAGACAATATACCCTGCAGGATATTGAAAACTAACGCCAACGTTCTTGCACCTATCCTGCAGGCTATATTCTCACAGACTTTACAGACCGGTGAACTCGATCCCTCAAGACTGGCTTTTGGCAAATGAGACCTCAATTTTTAAATCCGGAGACAGAACCCTTCCCATTAATTATAGACCAATTTCACTTGCCTCAGTCCCCTGCAAAATTTTTGAACACATAATTCATAGACATGTAATGTATCCATTTTGATAGGCAAAATATACTGACTGACAATCAACTCGGTTTTCGGCCTAAACGCTCGTGTGAGACGCAGCTACTGGTAACTACTCATGACATCTTGCAGTCCTCAATTACACAAAAATTAGACAAGTTGACGCCATAGTATTAGACTTTGTCAAAGCCTTCGACAAAGTCCCTCACCAATTAAAGACTACTACTCACCAATTAAAGACTACTACACAAGTTAGAATTCTATGGCATACAGGGACAACTTCTTCACTGGATTAGAACGTTCTTGACCAACAGAAAGCAATGCGTAGTTCTTGGCGGTAGTCATTCTCCACCTGTTCCTGTGATCTCTGGGCAGTCTGAGGTACCCCAGGGCACTGTCCTGGGCCCCCTTCTCTTCCTTTCATACATTAATGACCTCCCACTCTCACTTTCCTCTACCACTCTACTTTTTGCAGACGATAGCTTAGTCTACAGACCAATTAAAGATAGGAATGACTGCCTTCGACTACAGGACGACCTAACTGCACTTGAAGACTGGGAAGCCAAGTGGCAGATGACATTTAGACCAGGCAACTGCCATCACATCCGTTTTACCTGAGCCCATAATCCCATTCCACATACATACCAGCTACACAACACCAACCTCAACACAGTCACTTTCCACAAATACTTGGGCGTCCACATCTCAGCGGACATGAGGTGGAACACACACATAGGTAGCATCAGTGCCAAAGCTGGTAGGGTCCTGGGGATAATATGCTGCCCATGAGCGGCCCTCTGCGGGACCCACAACTTGAACTTGAACTTGAGGTAAAAAGGGAAATTGTGATGTTGAAGTTGTGGAAATTTCGACCAGACCTGGCAACACTGTTAAATCATAAGTAAACAAACAAGATGGCGATCACCACAATGATGACGACTCCACTTATAATACATTGACGTAGATGATAATGATGGAAATGGATCACACAGGCCACTCAGGATGATGTTGCCTAACTAGACCTTTGCTTTATGATGTAGGAAAAGAACCGAGATAAAACCATGATGTGGGAAAAAAACAAAAGAGAACCATGATGTGCTTAATGATGTAGGAAAAGAACAATGATGTGATATGTTGTAGGAAAAGAACCATGATATGCTTTATGATGTAGGAAAAAACCAAGAGAACCATGATGTGCTTTATGATGTAACGTTAGGAAAAGAACCAAGATAAAGCCATGATTTGGGAAGAGAATCATCCTGTGATATGATGTGGGAAAATAACCAAGATAGAACCATGATGACAGCTAAAATAATGCGGTTCTTACGTAATAAGGTGTTCCTGACGGTGCTGGTGCTGATTGGGGTGACCTATTGTGCCCTCGCTCTCTGGACCGATGTAAGTTAAGTAATAAATGTAAATATTAATAGTAACCTTATGGGATTCCCTTTGTGATATTTATCCACTATATTACCGTTTTGTAGCAGTGTTGTCGCATCTGGCTAAGTTAGGTCCCGGTAGTTTGCCCTGGTCAGCTTCCGGTAAGTTGCCCAGGTTAGGTCGCGGTAGTTGGTCCCAGTTAGGTCCCGGTAGTCTGCTGCAGTCTAGGATAGGTAAGGTAAGGTACCGGGTAAGGCTAATTCCAAAATGCCCCATTTGAATATCTTGGAAATGGGGCATTGCCGAAGAAAACTGGGTATTTATTGAAAGAATTACCGTTTTCTAGCAGTGTTGCCAAATCCGGCTAGGTCCCAGTATTTTGCCCCGGTCATTTCCTGTGCTTTACTACGGTTATTTCCCGGTAGTTTGCCCAGGTTAGGTCCCGGTAGTCTGCTGTGGTCTAGGTTAGGTTAGGTCAGGTCAGGCTAATTTCAAAATGCCCCATTTGAATATCTTGGAAATGGGGCATTTGCGGAGGAAATGCCATAGAAGAAAATATACCGAAAATAGTCTTAGAATGGTTTAAATAAGTGGGTAATAAAGGTAGAAAAACTGTACGCAATAACGGTAATTCTTTCAATATTTACCGAAGTGCCTTAGAATGGTATAAATTAGTGGGTAAAGAGGGTAGAAACACTGTACAGTAATAGAAAACAGCAATATAAAGATCAGATTCCTCTGTATTATTCCATTTTAAAGTACTGTAGTTTATATATGCCTATACAGTCCTCTTGTAAGGTTAATACTAAGATAGGTGTTATTGTTAAGGTTAACCACTGGATAATTTGGTAAATATTGAAATAATTACCCTTATTGCGTACGGTTTTTCTACCTTTATTACCCATTTATTTAGACCATTCTAAGACTATTTTTTCTATGGCATTTCCTCTGCAAATACCCCATTTCTAAGATATTCAAATGGGGCATTTTAAAATTAGCCTAACCTATCCTAGATCGCATCAGACTACCGGGACCTAACCTGGGCAAACTACCGGGAAATAACCGTGGTAAAGTACAGGAAATTACCGGGGCAAAATACTGGGACCTAGCCAGATCTGGCAACACTGCTACAAAACGGTAATTCTTTCAATAAATACCGATAATTTTATTGGTTTCAGTTAAAGCATAGTTCCAAATGCTAGAACATTCATGGTGTTGACGATGGTGTAATACTGGTTAAGACGGCTCCATAGACAAACAATAGAGCCATCATACCGGTACCACACCATTGTATACACCATGAATGTTCTTGAATGAAGCCCATAGAACACCCCATTTTCATAATATTGTAATCTCATACCTTTGTTATAGAATACTAGTGAGCCAGGTGAAGACGAGGCCGAGGTACGTAACAGAGTGGAGTTCCACTGGGGTCCCGACACTGTCAACGGCTCATCAAACACTCGGGTTACCACCTGCCGCAATTCTGTACAAGGCAAAGTACTTCTTGCTGATGATCAGGGTAAATAATCCTAAATTTATATATTTGATTTACATATACCGTATATTGTCAATCAGCTAAAGTAGCTATTAGGCTGAGTTATTGTTTAAAAGTATGTTCTATTTTAGGATACTTGTGTACATAACCGGTAGCTTCCAATATATGAATGTGTGGTTCATGCTGTCAGAGTATAATCATGAACAACCAATATAATATGTATTATGTCTGTATATATCATGCAACCCCATGCTGGAAATTTTAATGAAAATGAGAGAATGTCAAGATTGCTATTCCCAAGTGAAACAATATTTAAATAAATATATAGAGGTTTCTTACACAATTTTGATTTTGTTGATAACAGCCAGGTGTACAACATTGAACAGAAATAGTACAGCATAGCAAGTACTTTACTACATCTTTGCAGTTGTTTTAAAAAATGTGAACTTTGTAGATTTCAAATCAGTGTCTTTCATTACCATACAGTATATGCCACAGTGATACTGTACCATGTTTTTTTTCCCATCTCAGGTTATGTGTGTCACAGAGTGGATAGATTAAGTACTGGCTGCTGCAACATAGCAGTTGACACCACACGAAGATATGCTTGCGACACATGCAATGCCCATGGTTGCTGTGCTATATATGAATATTGTGTATCCTGTTGCCTTCATCCAGACAAGGTTAGAAATTTAATTAAAGTAACTTCATAAAATCATTGTTCCCTCATTATATACTGTCTACATGGAATATCTCCTTTTCAATTTTACTACTGTACTGTATTGTTGCTCCCTATTCACAGGGGGCCAGACCCAGTAAGCTGTAGCCAAATTGTTCTTTCTCTAGCCCTTTAAGGGAGTAGATGTTTAACAATTCCTCCCTCTTTCCCCAGTCCTGGCTCTCCATAATTATATTCTTGAAAAAGTCTTGCATACAGATCTGGAGTACTTACTTTATTTTTATATATAATTGAGTCATTGTTTTAGTATTGCAATGATTTATTCACAAGTGATTGTTCATTCATCATATTAACTCAAAACCAGTCAATATCATCCATAAGAATAATTTAGCTTATCAGTATTGCACATGTTTACTGTTTATTATATAGCAGTCAAGTGTCTCCATACATGGCTTAGGAAATACCTTCTAAAATACGAACCAAGATGGCAAAAATAAAGTTGTAAGACTGTATAACTAAAACATAACTACTTATACTTGAAGGTTATTGTATGCAGGTGTGGTAATGTAGAGCCAGAGTTGAAGAGACGGTTGCAAATTCTTTGGAACAAGAACCAAGGATGTAACAAGTAAAAAAATTGTACACTTCTTGCATTTTAGAACAGCTTCAGTATAAATTTTCATGTCATATTATTATTATTATAGACCAGAGACACAAAGCTGGGAGAGAATGCAAGCATTCTATCAATAAGGTTGCTTTTGATTTTCAACTAACAAGAGTTTAAAATTTTCAGAAATCTTTGCTCAAGAAAGTGTTGGGTCAAATAAGCGAGTCCAGTCCACTCTACGCATCAGTATCTGACCACTTTGAGCTGTGCCTGGTCAAATGTCGTACCTCAAGTCAATCAGTGCAGCACGAGACTCTTTATATTGATCCTCGAGCCAAGCACTGTTATAGTCAAGGACCACCTCTTATCTCCAACAATGAGACGTGAACTATGTCTGTTGTCAAACCCTATCCTTTGTAGACCAAATCTAAGCCAAAATTAATGTATTACAAGCAGGGACTGAAACTGTCAAGAACAGCTAGGCACTTAAAGATAAATAAACCTTTTAAATTCTGTATGATAGATGCAAGAATAGTATCCTTCAGAGCTTGAAGTGGAAGTGGAAAAAGTTCTCCAGTTTCAGGCAGGCATAGCTTAATTAACTATTCCAGTCACACAGATATTAGCTCATCCTTTTAACTACCATCTTGCATGAAAGAAAGGTTGTGTATCCATGCTTAGTGATTGGTGTAGTAGTGTTTGGTTTCATTGAATGGTTGAGAGCTCACCTTATGCTGTAATATCTTCCAATCTCCAGACAATGGCAAAGAAGTCTGTACAGAGGTTTGATTGAATTGCTTGCAGAGATAAGTTTAAGTGGTTGGCGTGTTGTTTTTGGGAGTAACTGATGAATGTTTGTAGTCTTAATCCCTACATATACTTTATACATTATGCATACATTATATATATACACATATTCTATATACATATATTTAATTTTTATAAGAATTTGGTTCATATTCATAACAATATCATGTCTTTCATATTGAATAGGAAATATTTTTAAAGAAATCAGCACAATTTTATAACAATTGAAAATATTATATAAGCTGTATGGCAATTTTTCACTTCACACTTAGAAGTGCTTTAAAATTTCCCATTATTCATCCTTTAAATATATTATATGTGACCTGAGAATGCGTGTGTTATGAAATGAAAGTATCATAACGTGCATCAGTCATCTTGGTATTGTTTTTGTAGTTAGTCAATACAAAACAGAATTTTTTTTTACCTTGGTTTAATTTATCCAAGCTAGGTATAATGCCAGAGGTAAGTTTTGTATATTCTGTCCATAGTAGTGTCAGTGTAATAGATATGCAAATAAAATACTAAAGCCCCCTTCACATGACACGACCATGGCCGCGCACAGAATCGCATTGCCTGGTGACCAAATATCTGGCCACGTGTGAAGGGATCCATCTAAACCGATACACACATATGGGTCACGTCATGTGAAGGGGGCCTAACAACCCTCTCTTGTGCATACAGTCCAGAAATGATTCATAATAACTATGTGCACAAGAGAGTGCTCTGATCAGCCATTTGTGTGAAGGAGAATGAATGGGGAAAAACAAAGACTATTCTACTAGTAGGCCAAAAAGATCTTGTACCATAAAGGAACAGAGAGACAAGGGCCAGCCCAGCATGAAGGAAAAATGATGAGGAACAGAGGAAAGAAATTGCACAAATTTTTACAGGCAATACCCCTTATCAGGGTTCCCCTTTAGAAAAAGCCCCTTACCCCTTAAAATGTGGGCATTACCCAGCATTGGCATCTGTCATGCAGGCCTTTATCCTTCATTCGCGCCGACATTGTAAACAACATTTTTGACGGCTACATGAATAAACGATACAAGATATTGAAGTACAAACCTTTAGCTGTCTCCTGATGTACTTGTGAAGTCTAAATGGACATTTGTAGGATGGGTAGCCCGCTCAAAATGACCACAACTCAAAATTCTCTTTTACACTCTATTTACATATCTAAGTATGTTTCCATGCTCTGATTTCGTTATAGAACATGTCGGAATCACATTTTTCAATCCAACAATATGAAGTATAAAGTCACTGTCATTTTTACTTAAATACATGGTAATTACAGGAAGAGCGGAATGATGAAAATATGTCCTCCAACCTTCCCTGTTCTTGTCACACCGATTGAAAGTGGCTGGCTAGATTCTGGGAAGTCCTTTGGCTATCATATGCAGTGTTGCCAGTCCGAATCTAGCATGTTATGGGGTGCACATATTTAAAAACTGCGTTGTCGATATATTTCATCACCTTCGGTCCTCCACCCTTGGTGGTGTCAAATTATTTCGTCACCTGCGGTTAAGGGTAGCTACAGCAAAAAATGCAACAGCCTCTCTACCCAACATGGCAATGTTTTTCTGGGGACATACATATAAATTGGTATTCTTGGGTAGAGATACAGTTGGCACTAACCCTCAGGTAGTATATGTTTAAGTACTGTATACTGAAGTATACAGAATGCTGTTACAGGGAAGCTGCTTCTAGCAAAGTGATTGGCACTTGCATGGGAACTGAAGGGGAATTTCCAGCGTCACTAATCGAGGGAAGTTGCCACTCTTCACTAGATTACTGTACTAAGTTTAACTTTCAACGTCCAAGTTGATTAACTTGCCTTGTTGCCACATCATTTCAGCGTCAAACAATACGCAGTTTTCATGCGGAAAAACTTTGTAGATTTTCTTTCAGTAATTTCTCATCAAAGTTTTCTTCTTTTAGAAATTTTATGTTACAGGTTTCAAACCAAAGGTGCAGCTAAAGACTTGTACAGTATTTATATGAATGCTATCATACCAATGTGTATGCTTTTATGGCTTCTCATAACCATATTACTGCATTTATCACACACAAAAATATGGAGAATATTGATATAATTCCTGAAAACTAAGATCACAAAAAGTTTAAGTACATTGTATCAGTAACTATAACTGGGAGATTTTAGAATCTGCATCCTCCTCATCGACACCTGGAGTAAGACTACTTCCATACTGAACCAGCTGGTAATCACTCAGTACTCTAGACTTAGTAACAACAGGAATTTCCAAAACCTATAAAACATTACTCTCCCAGAATGGTCAAATCTTGGCTGTGCCAATTTTCAGCCAAATCAAGATGGTCGCGCAAATAGAGAGGCACATGGACATCAATCCGAAAATATTTGTATTACAGATAGGCGATATTTCCATGGATGAGTGTGTGGTCCATCTGGGTACAGTCTGATACCACAACTGTAAGGCAACAGAAAGAAATGTCCTATTTTTCAGGCTCAAGCTTATGGATACATTCAATACATATAATATGGTTGAAGCAACAGGAAATATTCTCACACCAAAGGAAAGCAGTGGTTTGAGCTAAGGTAGTCTTGCCTCAGATCTCACTACCTCAGAGGATAATGCAGTTAAAGACGTCTTGAAATAAAGTTGTTCGAGTTTAGCATGAGCTTGCTAACCTTGAGATGATGTGAGAAAAAAAAAAAAAAAAAAATCTACACCAAAAGCTGTGGAATGAGATAGTACGTTATAAGTTCACCTTTATTTTACAATATTCTTTGGGATGTGTGATGAAAATGATTAGAATATATATGAATACAGTACATTTTAAAGATTCTTAATATATTATAATGGGCTTCTTATGCAGTGTGATATTCAAGATGTCACTGCAAATTGCACCTGAGAATATTCACTTAATGGATTATTACAGACTATACAGTACTTTCAACCACTCCTTAAATAACTACAGTACAATGGTAACAGGTGCAAACAGGAGTGAAACATATACCCAGACACTTAAAACTTTTTTCACTTTGATTATATTCTTATAATTAACAGTTATTACAAAGAAAATTACAATAAATTTACAGAACTTGCAATCATTATATAAATCTTTGGCTTAGAGTGCTGAACAAATCCCCTCTCTCATTATGTTGTAGTATTTTCTATTCAGTCTACAAATGAGAATGAATTTTGAATATGGAAAGCTCATCCAAAATGTTTTCTACACCCTGGGTTGATGTTCACTCACAATCCACAATCTCTAGCCTCTGGCTTCGACTCAGGTGGGCTAGAAATTGTGGATGGTGAGTGTACATCTGACTGAACCTTTCTGGCTCCCACTGTTTCTCTACATATTCACTTGCTTCATCTAATGTGTCATATTTCACAGCGTAAAATTGAAATATGAAGAATATATTTTTTGTGGATGTACACAATTCTATTAGCAAAATTATAGTCTACATGCTAAGAGGGAAATTGGCATTCTCTCTGCACTCTGGTTTTACAATACAGTATCTGATAAGTACAACCAATTATGTATTCATTACTATGAAGAAGCCTCACAAGTAACAGACCTACTGTAAGTTCTTTCAATATTAATTTGGTGTTCATGGGCAAAATTCAGATGAGATGCTTACCTAGCCCTCCTAGTGCTGCTCCGGGCATGTCTATTTGATACATGGTATTGTATGAGCATATTATTCCTTCATTAAGAGTTCTCATTCTATATATAACTCAGGATATCTTTTGTACTAGGAGAGGGCTCTGAGAGAGTATTCTGTATTTAAAGGATATAATGAAGTATTCTGTACAATACAGTACAGTAATGGGTTTCAACAATCTTCAGCTTCATTACAGTTTGAATGCTTATAATTTCCAAGGGTTATCTTTACTCTGATGTTAAGTGAAAGACACATTACTCAAACCGGTGGTGTGAGATATATTACAATCTTATTTTATCAATGTGGCTATAAAAATAACAGTTACAGTACTGTACTATGTTACATTAATATATTACAGTTGCTAGTATCTTTTTGATGAAGTTGCATAAATGTTATAACAGTTTGTAATCATAAAGTATAAAATTAATTTATAAATTAATAAATCATGAATCAAACTATGATATTGAACATGAATATACTGAGTTCATCATTCTTCATCTATGTTTTTCTTTACACCATATAAACAAACACAAATAACTACTGTAGTGTTACTTTGTCTTAAGATACTACAAAATAATTTACTAAGTACAGTATACCGCTCTTGTATGTGGCTATACTGTAAATAGCTTGAGTATGAATAAACAGAAAGTCTTTCAAACAGATGCACAAGAAGTATGTATTTATATATGTACAGGTATTAAGTATTTGACAT
Organism: Petrolisthes cinctipes; assembly: GCA_033782935.1. Classification (NCBI taxonomy): domain Eukaryota; kingdom Metazoa; phylum Arthropoda; class Malacostraca; order Decapoda; family Porcellanidae; genus Petrolisthes; species Petrolisthes cinctipes. The sequence goes on from JAWQEG010000718.1 coordinate 40,779, forward strand.
GCAAACACTGAACACTGGCATCCCTTAAACAACAGCTAATGACTTGATGTTTTATGCCTTGGGCTAACACTAAACAATTCTGTGTTTCAAGAAAGACCCACTGTGGCCTCCAAGTTCTAATGAAGCCTAACTGCCCTAAAACAACAAATGATATCTTACACATTGTACTTGGACTAATGCCAGACACATCAATAATTATGATACAGGAAATTCCCAGTTATCCAAGGGTTAATGACTCTGGCAAATTAATCAGCAACACCTTCCAATAAGGGAATGACTACGACAGACGTCCTTGGCCTATTTTATGCTTATGGATCTTGTATTCTCTCACAATAATTCTCTTTCCTCCCCCCAGCCTTCAATAACTCAAGTACAGTCATGGCACATAGTTCTTGACCAGGGTGTAAGGGGAAGTCTGTTCAAGGACTATGTGTCGTACACATGTGTGTACAAGCTTTTAGTACATGGCCCAGGTTGTGTGAAACTCATTTCCATTTCTTTAATAAAGTTTCCACCCGTCTCTCCCATAATCATCAATGGTCACTCCATCACACTGTGCCAGCTACTTCAAACTCCACACATCCGAAACTCAATCAACCCACTTTCATTCACCATTCTTTGCACACATCCATGCTACCATGTACAGTACTGGTCTTTAACCAGTTACCTACCACATACTTGCAAGTTTCACCCTTGTTAAACATTCTAACATTTACAAACATCATTCTGTTGTTCATTCAAGTAATTTTGGTGAAAATCATTGTTTCTAATTACGAACAGAGCATACAGTTTGTCATGGGGAATGTGTTATGATAACTAATTTCTCTCTTTTCTATACTAAAAGAACAATTTATCTCCACATAATTTGCTCCTTACCAAATGGGATGAGAAAGGCTCTTCAATAATTCATAACCTAATTATGAAGAAAGAGGGCCAATTCATATTCTAAGCAACTTTTGACCTTCCTCGAAAAATAGAGTACACGTACCGGTACAGTATTTAAAACTAAAGTGTTAATCTGATACTCTCTACAATTCTGAAATTTAAAAATAGTTATTCAGACAAACTGACATCATCATCAATACCCCATTTACCTTCTTCAAGGTATGGGGAATGCAGGATCATTGATGGAAAAATGAAATATGAAAACAGTGAGTGACAGAATATCCAGTGAAAAGGGTCAAACATTCATTTCACCTTTCAAACCCATAAAATTCTCACCTACCCAAACAAGTTCTTCAAGAAAGAGCCAATTTTTACACCCAGGAGTATTCTTGGTCTTTAGACAAAATATTTCGTCCTGCAGGACTGGGACTCCACCCGGACAGGGACATTCTTCAGTGCACCCAACCCATCCTCATGACTGGCATAGTAAATAAGGGTAGTCAGTATACTCTACAGCATTGAACTATATGTATCTGCATCACCTAGAGGATGGAGGAGCTGAGTATTGAACTGAAAGTTAAGAGATTGAGGTAGTTTGGTCGCATGGAGAGGCAAGGGAGAAGCATTGAAAAATTCTGGAAATAGCTTATCGTCACCAGCCAGGTACTGTACTCATAAACTAAGGAACACATGAAGGCAATGTGTTTGGGAAGATTTGACAACATAAAGCAGAGGTGATGGATAGGGTAGTTGGAAGTGTACCAACAATCATTTAACCTCATAATTACAAGAAAATTGGTCATTAAACCGATATGATGATGATGAGTTATTGTGTAGGGAGGCATGGATTGGGAATGGATGGTGAATCGGGGAGATTAAATTGCTTTGGAGAGTGTATGTTGAGGTTGGTGGCTCAGTTCTGGTTTGAACATTCATGGAATGGTTCATTTCACTGGGGCCAAATGGGGATAATTTCATTATGAAAGTGAGAACTTGTGGGAGAGTGGGGGAGGAGCTGAAATTTTTGTGGGCTTGGAAGGTACATAAATGTGACTGTGACCCATTTCACTAGGCATTGTGTCCCTCTCTCTGTTTATTCCTGATCTAATATTTCTATCTCTGGCCTTGGAGTTCCCAACCCCTTGAGGAAAAGGGAATGGAGTACTGAAAATGATAATATAACATTACCAGTTGTAAATGTTAACATGTGCCCTTCTTAAAAATTATGATGATATATATTCTCTATTGGCATCAGTGCAATGCACATAAAATTGGCATGTAAAAAACTATTCTAAAGGGGATGTTCATATATGAACCAACAGATCCATGAAAAATTTACATTGCAGATTCAACCGGCTTAAAAGTAGTTGTTAATTCCTGTGCAAGACCTCGCAAATCCACCTTGGGCCCTGCTCCACGAATTATCTTTACACAATCTGGACCAAGACCATTGTTGTTCAATACATTTTCAGCAAGAATGTCAAGGCTCTGTGGCCCAGTCCTTTTCCCCTTACAATCTGATTCCATAGTAAGGTCTGTTTTGCTACCCATGTTATGATTATGATTTCTGGAATCACTTGATATGATACTGTGTAGGTCTGATTCATCAGTGTTGTCACTCGTATTATCGGTAAGACAGTCTGTGTCCATCAAATAATCCTCATCTTCAGTGGTTATCTTATCATTTACTATGAAATTTCTTAAAATTACTCCTGAGGTGGTTACTGGGGTAAGGACTGCTAAACCACGATTACTGATGTTTTCTTGGCTCTTGGTGGCAGTATTCACCCTCAGCTTCCCTGTTGTAAACTTATTACCTGTGTCAGACTTTAGCACCATCTGGTCAACACTAATATTTTGACCATTTCCGGCAACAGTCAGAGTTTGATGAGTAGTGGTTGTACAACTTTTGCTCCTTGCTCGTCGGATAGTTGCAAGATTGTCATTGTGTTCATGGGAATTGTTACACCACAGATTATCTTTCACTGCATTGTTCTCCAATCCAATAGTATCAGCTACACTTATTTGGCCAGTGGCATGGCTGTTGTCACTCTTCTGTCTTGATGTTACCACAGGTTGTGATGTTCCATGTGTTGCTGTGAAAATGACTGCAGGTGGTCGTGGGAGAATTTGAGGAACTGCATACACCGACTCAGATGTCTGATTCTGAGAACGCAATGTATTAGTGTGCTGTGCTTACTGTATGCTTGTGCAATGGTCACCTTACTTTAATGCTGGAAATATTATAAACAAATCAAACAAAAAAATGTATATGGTAAACAATTTAACTCTATGGTTTCTGATACTGGTAAATATATTGGTACTGGTATATATCCCACCAACAATTTGGACCCAATTTTAATTTTCTCAGTTAAAACAAAGTTCTTGTGGTACTACCATACTGCACAGTATAATTATAACTACAAAAAAAAAAAAAAAAAAAAAAAAAATTCCTTATCCTGGCTTGTTTAGTTTTTGGTATTTCCAAAATAATCAGTGTACTTCAGGCTGTGTTAATCTTTTGATGATTATGGTTTTGATCAACATTGGAAAAAAATTCATTTTCAGATTGTGGTGTTGTTATAATGTACACAGTTACTGTATAGATGTGTAGAAATATGTGCAGTCTTGCTCTGTACCATCAAGAATGCATGAAATCTATGAGTGCTGTATTATCCTGTACATATAATTCTTAACATGTCTACTTAATTTTCATCTATGCAAACTCAGTGTGGCCCATAACTTACCTTATGCATTTACCAGGTAACTGACCAGTGAAATGCATCCTTAATCATAAACGAGTTACGTTAAATAGTATCAAATACATAATATCAGTGGCAAAATTATACTCTACAGTACTGTTATACAGACCAATGGAAAATTCCTCGTACTCTACTCAAACAAATTCTAGTATACATACATATACTACTTTACTTTTTACTACTAGAACTTTATTATCTTATTACCTGCTGGCGTAAAGAATATGAAGTATAAGGGCGATGGGATGCTGTGGGTCTGGTGACAGACAAGGTTCCTTCCTTCTGCCTGATATCTGTGGCTGGAATTCTGTGAAAATAGTTGGAGTTCAATCAGAGAGAGGAAAATATTTTGGTATTGTGCAGATTCGACCTGAAATTCACAAACATTCCACCTATATTGGAAAAATGAAAAGACTCTTGAAGACTCAATTCATGAGAGCTTGGGAAGATCTGTCTGAAAGGTAAATATATACTAAATCCCCTTTTTTCAGCCATTAGGGAACAGGCTCATCAAGCAGATCACCCAATGTTTAGAGAGTCCTTCAGAATTTTTATGACAGTGAGCCTACAGCCTTGAAACTATTAGTCATTTCTCCCCCATGGACATACCTGGTTAGCTGATCTGGGCCACAAGAAGCATTATTTGGCCATGGGTATGTGGCCAGAACCCAGTCTAGAGGATCAGTCCAAGTTTCCAGCAGGGTTGAATTGGCAGTGGCTGATGACCGAACAGTGGAGATGATGTGAGGAACCAGCCGTGTGTTCCAGACTTCAGTAAACCACACCTGTGTCTCCTCCTGACCAAGTGGACAATCTGTCAACAACCCTGGACCAACACCCACATCATTGGAGCCACAATGACCAGAAAGCAGTGTGTTAAGGTGCATCCACAATCGGGTCAGCCATTCAGCCAAGTGATGGGCATCTGGGAGTCTGGTGTTGGCTGCCACTTCTGCTGCTGCTACTTTTCTCCGCAGAACACGGCCCAGTAAGCCTCTGACGGGCTCTTGTTGCGTGCTCAGTGTTGTCCATCTGTGGGATACATGCATGCAAAAGATAAACTATTGTACCTCATATTTTCATTATGTTTTATAGCACTTTTCCATTTTGATCATGTTACCTCAAGAAATATATCATATTGCTACATACCTAAAATTACAATGAATCTGTAGTCGAGTAGATAATGTGGCAGTAGGGCAACAGGTGGCAATAATGGCTGGTCCTGTGTGGACCGTTGTTGGAAGACATCTCTGAAGGGTTTCCACCACTCCACCTGCCACATACAAAGATAGCCTTAGAACTTTACTTAATGTTCAGATCCTTAAACACTTACTTTCTGTAACAATATGAAATAAAATTCCTGAATATATGCTCTGAGTTCTCTTATGTAACCAGAAGGTTTTTCAATTATGCCATGCCACCGCAGGGAATGCGTATCACACGCTGTACTAACTTTTCCAAGTTTTATAATTGAACAGCAGTACATCCTCAAAGTGCATATCATACACTGTACTAACTTTTCAAAGTTTTATAGTTGAACTACATCACACCCTCAAAATTACATTCTAATATTTGTTAAAATGATGGGGATTGTACGGGGTATATATTTTCCTTCCAACTTACATCCCAAGCCTCCCCTACAGGTCAGAGCCCTGAATCATATATCCAAAAAATCAAAATCAAACAGTAAAAAAGGGTGCTAAACTTTAGAATTGGATGGAATCAGATACCTAGAGTTATCCGTGATACTATAAAAATCATTCTTCTTTTTGTTTTGTGTAACAAGAATCATCTAATAACTTCAACTTTCCACACAAAACTAATCATCTATAATCTGGAGGAAAGTTCACTCTCGCGTGAATGAACATCGACAAGGCGAAGAAAACCCACAATGGTAAACGAAAGATGTACACTCGGATACCACAGTCCCTAGCCCACCTGAGTCGAAGCCCGAGATCTGAAGCAGGGAGTTTCTGGACGACAGCCCACCCAAACCATCATAAGGCTACATACACATTTCAAACCAATGGAGGCTTTGGGTGGGCTGTCGTCCAGAATCCACCTGCTTCAGATCTCAGGCTTCGACTCAAGTGGGCTAGAGACTGTGGTATCCGAGCGTACATGTTATTACCATACAAAACCCCTCTGATATTGTAATAATTATTATTCATGGTGAACTGTTAATGGCAAAACCAACAATCAAGCATTTCAAAAGGAACAAATGCAACTAATGATAGTCAATAAAAACATCTAGATTGAAAGAGCAAAAAGTCATTCATAAATAAACACATCATGGACTTTATCTTATTTCAGTCTAATTCAAAGACATACTTTAAGCAGCTACCAGTGACACTTTCCCAACCCTGATTTACCTGCAGCATGTAGGTCGTCCAGAATTATAACTACTGGAGGTGATGTGGAACTGGTTTCTATATTGGTTATACTTGAGGTGATGGATGAGGCTGAGAGGGTAGAGGCAGCTGAGGAATGAACTGATCCAGAGGGTGAGTTAGCAGAGAGAGTGGAAGCAGAAGAGGTAGAAGACAGAATTGGAGGAGTTGAAGAGAGAGATGATGGATTCGAGGAGACAGTCGAGAGGGAAGTGGTGGAGCGGGTGGAAGTAGATAATCCTCGTGGCCAGATACTGGATAAAAACTGACACAATTCAAGGCTGTTGGTCCCAGTCACTCTGAGGAAAGAAAAAGAATTATAGGTATCAAAATATAATATCCAATACTGTATCACTTGTGTGTTATCATATGAATATTATGACACGAATATTTAGCATAAAGCTCAGCCTTCATTGTGCTGTTTGCATATCAGTAGAGGACTAACACCAGGCTACTCACTTAAATACTTTGATGGTATCCTCACTCGACTTCCGGCCAGAATTTTCTACCAGCAACTTAGCGAGGGTATGAGCGAGGTGTGTTTTACCAGAAGCCGGAGGTCCAGCCAGAACCAAACGAGGGTGGGAGACAAGGAGGGATATCAAAGGGGTGAGGGATGGAGCTGGGATGAGGCTGGAGAAGCAAGCTGCAGACAGGTGGCCAAGATTCTCACCATCCCGTTTCTGAATTACACCCTGGTAAATGGAAAGGAAAATTAAATCCAATTACTGTACTTAATAAACAAATAAATAATGTTTCTGCACACAAGATGAAAGTCCCTTTATGATGCCTGGGTAGAAGGAGCCAATTTCTATGACCTGTCATGACATAAATAAAGTTGCCAGCCAAAACAGAATTGCAAGTAAAGTAAAACTGAACAAGATTGTTCTATGTTTTTCATAAAGGTAAAACTACTGTCTAGAAAATACAATGATCCACCACCTTGAGCCAGACATGCAGAGAGTCAACACTGCCAACACAGTAGCCACAAGGAAGTAACTCCGGGCGGGGGAGGGAAGGTCCACACACCACCCCTTCCACACGATAACACAGCAAGCAACCTCCAGAGTCCAAGCCCAGGGCTGACACTGGGTCAACACGATTTCCATAATCCTGAAAAAAAAAAAAAAAAAATCCAAAGTCAAATTCAAATGAGTACCAGTAGTGGAAGCTGTTACAATTTCCTTCTAATTTTCTAAATGCAGAAGGGAGAAGAGGTTATTAAATCTGTCCACCTTAAGAGTACTATGGAGATTGTGAAAGTGACTCAGTGTCGGAAGAAACTAGAAATAGTGAATGAAGAAAATATTAAGAGTGCAATTGTAAATTACTTCCATATTTCTTGTATAAATGAAGTAGTTTTTAATTAAAGAAAAGGACATTCAGAACAAGCTGCTCTTGCTTCACTAACCTCTAACAATTATGTATCATTAGAACAATACAAATATAATACTTAAACAAACATTTCTCAGTGATGTTAAACTATATAATGTCTCTTACCTTAAGTGTGTTAACAATCTTGGTATCCAGAGCATCCCATGTTGTCTTGGATTCTACAGTGATGTTCCCGATGTGAGTGAGGTGTTGTGGGTCTAATGTGATGCCAGTGGCCTGAGATATTGAAGTTAATCCTGGCTGATTAACTAACACTACTTTTACTCGTCGACCATCCTCTCTTTGGCTCAAACCACCAATTCCTACGGAGAGAGTAAGCAAAAGTCAATTGACCATACTCCACTATGATTCCAAGACAGGTACTTTAATACTTCAGTTTCTATTCTGATTTTGATTATGATTCCTCAGAAATGTAAACACTACAGTATTTTCAGTACCTTAGTTAGGAAATTCTGTAAGGATATATTGCCTGCAGTGATTTTGGTAATACTGTAATTGAAGGATCTTGATGATCCAAATATCTGAACTAGATCATTTCAGCTCTTCTATCAACCTTCTTCCATTAAAAAGCTTGCATTCCCTCCTCTCTGACTTACTCCCTCTCAATGACACACTAGAAACTTTTCCCCATTTTCTAATGGTGGATATTTTCACAAATGCCAAAATAAAGTCTATAGACAAAGATATGACAGAATACTGTCTATTGCAAGCAAACCAAAAGGAATAGATAAAATGCCAGAAAAAGTTTGCCTTGCAATAAGCTAATAACAGGTAATAATGATAATTAACCAGTACCGTACCTTTGCCAGAAGGTCGCTTGAGAGTGAGTGTGGAGAAGGTGTGAGTGAGGGTAGAGAGAAGAGGCTCAGTGGAGGCTTCATGTTCACCTCTCATCATTGTTACCAACCTCTTGTTTTCTTCTCTCAGTCCCACTAGTTCAGCCTGCCATTTACAATAAAATTGAGAAAAACAGCATTCTTAGGTTACCTATTCACTGTTTGATCTTCATTCCTTTGCTTGGTAACTAAATAAATATATTAAGTACAGTCAGTATATGTACAGCAGGGAAATAGGGTATTTTAATGATTATAACAAAATACATTTATCAAGTAACAGGTACAGCAACAAAAAAACACAGTTAAAGCACACAGTTAAAGCTAAACTTCAACCATGCCAAAATAACCATTACACAAGAGTAATATTACTCAACATTAGACCAACTTCCATCATGCACAATGTAGCCAAGTTCAAGTTACCTGGAGCTTCACAATTGTATCAGTCTGGGCCTGGAGCTGGTGTTGGGCAGAAAGTACTTCTAGTCTAGTTTCAGTCAGTGCACGGTCCTTCTCGTTAAGTTCCTGGTGCAGCCGTGATAACACCTCACTCTCTTCAAACACATTCCTGTACACACCAAGGTTTTACTCACTGACACAGGCTACTACTACTAGGCTATATGAAGAAATGAGAAAGTGTGAGGTATGACCTAAAAAAAAAAACTAAGATACCACACACGAACCATTCAAGTGGTTGTACAGCAAAACATACATTTAAGAATTTAAATTGGATACCAAATAAGAGGAGCAGCAAACTTGAGAGAAGGTGGGATGGCAACAAGTATCCACCGAGCAAATCAAGACCACAAGAATAAATGAAAATTATACACATAATGGTACCAAAACAATTACAATGTTCTCTTCGCAAAAACATAACTTTGAATTTAAATTATAATCTTTTCTATCTGACAGAGCAATATCTATTAGAAGGTAAGAAATACCTACTGTTGTCTCTGAAGCTTTGGCTGTCCTTGCTTTTTGTTTGCTGGTGCACTCTGCTGTTGTGAACATCGAGAGGGAGGCACTGGCAGGTGTCTGACAGCAGTGTTGACAGTGTGGTGTAATGGCAGTTCCTGTGGGTTCTCCTCTGTGGCACCATTTTCACTGCCTTGTTTACGTTTCCTCCCGTGGCGACCAAACGCTCGACGGAAAGAACTACGAAGCTGTAAGTGATTTAGTCGATCTGTGAACTAGAGCTTCCTTCACTGACTAATACCATACATTTCTTATACCTGATATATACAATGATAAAGTGAGTAGCTTTGCAGAAGCATTAATGATTTAATAAAGTATGGTATGCACAATACACTTTCTGAAGAATGCATAGGTCTCTATCTATTTCAATATAAACTAAAATAACATATCACATTACAATAAAAATTGAAATTTTCCAAACCAAATAAATTACTGTATATATGTCCTCAAAATCAATTAATGGCTCGATATTTTATATCGATAGTTAATGTGTTATATTACAACTACTGTACAAGCTAGCATTTTTCTAAAGCAATAGTGGTAGTAACCTGATGGAAAGTTACAGTATAGCAGACACCTAAAACTCCATATAGATTATTTCATGTTATAAGGCCTCTACATTACAGTATACAGCACACAAATATTCTATGTATAGTACAGTTGGCAAAAAAAGTATTGGAACCCCCCTATTTTTGCCAACTGTACATTATAGTATACTTCATCACAATCCAGAGCCAAGTTCCTTACTTGAGCCTTTATGTTGCTCCGGCCCTCATAACTTACTGAATTAGAAAAAACAAAACAAGCACAATGTGGCTGAATCTACATACAAGAATAAATCAGTATATACAGTACACTTGGTTATATTACATGAAATCTCCACATTTCTAGATATCATATTGATACCGAGTATAAAATAACAACATAACCACCAACTCCACCAACAAAACTTATACAGTATACTGTATGTTTTTAACATTTGATACTGTTACTGTTAAAGCTATGATCTCATTTTCAAGCAATCTTACAATATTCAAAGAAAAAATATTTTATACTCCATAAGCTGTGGACATTGCATGATACTTCTAGTCTCATTATCATGATGTTTTTGATCCACAACAAGTTAATTATGGAAATTATATTAACCTATTGAAAATGAACTGGTTTCCTTCCAGATGATATTCTTAAATGTTGTAACATAATTTTTAAAGATGGTTCCATAGATAACAGGCAGATACTTATTCCTACATCTATTATAACCACAGTTTAGTTTTGTAGGCCTACTCTACTACTACATACCAACTATATATGGGGACAACTATTTCTTAGTAGCTACTATGACATACAAACCATTAACACTGTACAATGTAATAAAGCTTTAGGTGAGGAAGCAAGAAGCAGTAGCAAGAGACTACAAGGATAATGCCTGAAGCAGGAAAAATCATATAAGACAAGAGTCCATATTTACAAGAATGTTAAAGGATGGGTTAGGGAAAACAATATAGAGAAAAGGGCAACACATGTGGATTCTCCTCAAAATGAATTTTCCTACATTTTGGATGAGATATTCAAATAACAACTATGAAACAATATAGTATAGACACTGTCAAAAGATGCACTAACCATTAGTGGAATTAACTTCTTGAAACTATAAATGCTTTACAAAGATGACTCTTTTCCAACTTCTTTACACAACGGGTTCAAGAGTTAAAGGTCAAAATTTATGAGCAGTATGACTGCATGATTATAACAATATTCTGCAAAACTATGTTGTATGGCTGTTATTCCACCCTTTCTCTTAACTGTATCTTGACGTATGATTCATAAATGTACAAAATATTATGATGTCAAATACTTACTACAAAATATTTACAATATTAATTTCTAACAAAATTGTTTGTACAGTCATGTACTACAGTTCTTTTCCACAACTGAGATTTTGAATAGAATGATCTTCTAAATCATCTGAGCCACTGTGATACCTCATGTGGATTTGTTTGTTTCAAGTGTAGTGAAAAATTACTGTCCACAACTGTACAACTTAAGCTTACATCAGCAATATCCAAGAAAAGCTTATCCTCCGCTTACCCAACTCCTCTTTTTAAGCTTAGCCTGGCTGGTGGCATTAGTAGCGTCGTTCTGCTTGGCATGAGTGTGGTTAAGGTGGCTGCAATGTGGTGTGAGAGCAGCAGAAAGCGAGTGAGAGCCCAGTGAGGCGTAGGAAGACATCGATGCTCCACTGACTGTTGAGGTGACACTTGAAACGCTGTCGCATGACAACTGCCGCTCCATGGGGTGACACACTGCATTATACGAGACACAAGGTAAGTTACATAACCAGCTTTGGGCCAAGCATTATCATTCTCAATGCACACAAACTATTATAGCTACTTACATTCAAAAGATACAACAAAGCTAAACTTATATAACTTATATCAATTGATATAAGGAAATTTATTTTCTATCCATTAGATTGACAGTACTGTACAGTAATGTTAAACACAATTACAGTATACTATTATATTAGATCATGAAATTGAATACTAGTCATTAATGAACTTTTTCTCAGATGATTCTGTTCATTGGTCTCATCAATTTTTTGACAGTGTTGATAGATCATTCCCTCAAAGGGACTGGCCATGTGATAAGCCACAATGAGCGAGTGTTTCTTCTTATCTAGTGGGTTTGGTGTCCCAAAGCAAGGGGGTCAACCCATGTCCCACCCCAAGGAATGCAGGTGGGGCAAATTTACATTCCCAAGAAGGGGTATTGAATAACTTTAGGAATTATGAAGCTTCATGACAAGTAATGAAAATATTATCAGGTACTGATAATATAAATATATTCAGGGGTAAGGTATGTCAACATCTACAGTCTCTTAAAGTAAATACTGAAAAATACAAGTCATCACAAACAAAAAATCATAAAACATAACTCTCAATCAGTGTCCCACCCAAGGATTGAACATTGGAACTCTGGGCATAACTACTGAATTATACTTATCTGGTGAAAGAATTACCTCACCTGAGCTAACCGATTGGCACACAGCTGAGCTCTGTTGCCTGAGCACTGCTGCGGTCTTTCTAAGTTCAGCTGCTTCTGTCTCCTGGGTGAGAATACCAATTTTCCATTCACATATGACAAGTTTCAGTAAGCATGCAAAATTCTATGATGCAGTTATCTTTTACAGTATTTATCAAGTGTTTGTACTGAGCAAAGTAAAACGACCAACAACTTACCTTGAGGTCAGGAGAGGAGGCAAGTCGTTCTAATCTATCGGTAACGTTCGTCATCGTTTGTTCCAGTGCACTCACCATACTCGCCTGATGAATAAACACCAAGTGTAAACTTTATGTGAGAGAAACACCATTCAAGGAGCAGTCATTACATTTTTGACAATACTGTTTCTTTTCATAATTATACCAATTTGTTACCCAGGTTACTCACTTTCACTCCCCAAAACAGCTTAATGCATTTACCATATTTTTCACTAAAACATTTGTCGTGATGGCCAACATGGTTTCTCAAAATGTTTTTCAACCAGTTTTTCAGGTGACAGGGCACATCTGGGTCAATTAAGAATGGATTTCAATAATTTTTCCCTCCAGACATATCTTGAATGTGAATGAGGCAAACATGGTTTACCAAGTTTGAATGGCAAGCAGAACCCTAAAATGTTAATTATCATCATCACTCATGAGAAGGCCACCTTCTCTCACTCTTCAAGGGTGAGTATAGGCCTATAAGGTAAGTGAGAATAAGTGCCATAATGAGTTAACACATCCCATACTTGAAGACAAACCAACTTTCACACTTTTTACTGTAAATCCTCTTCTCCATATCATCTCTCCAACATTGTAATTTTTTGTGTGGAATTATTCAACACAATAATTGTAAAGTGCTTTAGTCATTCTTCTTCCCATTTATGAGCACCAATACCCAGCCTCCTGTCCCACTCACCTGCGAGAAAGTCGGACATGACCGATATCTGGATCTCCGTGTGGCCACCTCCCACCAAGGAAGCTGTGAACGGTCCCTTCGTGCCACTGTAGCCTTGTGTGACTGTCCGCCTCCTCGCTCCTCCCACAGGGGCTCCATGGTCCACGTTGGAGAGGTTCCTGGGTGGCAGCATGGGTGGTGACAGGGAGAGGAAGTGGTTGTGGCAGTAGATGGTACGGTGACAGAGGGAGAACTGCGGGAACGGCCCCTCTTGTTGCCACCTGATCGTATCGTAGCAAAGCCATCATGGATTGCCCTCATCCCTGAAATGATGGTTTTATGATAAGTTGAGTGAGCAGCTATATGAGATAAATATATCAATAACAACTAAAGAGCAAAACCCACTGTGAATTACTATACTACTGTATTACTACTGCAATAGCCAGGGACTCCCAATTGTCCAAGAGTAATTTTTGAATAATTTATGTACTGTACTGTACAAACTGATGACAAATAATACAAAATAAAACTGAGTTTTATCAAACATATAAAGTACCCTTTACTGAATCTGTATATGAAATACTACTGTACCTTGTTCAATATAAATTAAATTAAATGGTGATCATAATTCACATACTCAAGATATGTTAATAGCCAATATACACACATGGTAGCTACATACTGTACTCCATATTAGCCACTCTCTATCTGTAGAAATGTACAATAAATAATGGTGTGAATTGTAAAAGTGAATGGCAGCAGTGAAATATGTATACTGTATATGTGTAAGAGATGAGCAATTAGTGATAAGAATGAAGCATTTAGCCAATTATGTAGTGTGCAACAGTACTTCTTATTAGTGTAGCTTAATATGTGTAAAAAAAAAAAGACATAAAATAAATTATATATATACCTGAAAATCCATTACCAACAGCATTTGAACCCCCAACACCCCCATTACTGACTATCCCGGTGTTGGGCCCATGAAACAAGGCATGGCTATTGATCAGATTATTAATATTGTTGTGGGGGTGGTGGTGCTGGTTATTATTGTTGTTGTTGATGATGTTGTTGAGGAGATGGTGGTTGGCATTGGGTAGGTGGCCATTACAGTTGTTATTGTTGTTGTTGGTGTTCTTGTTGTTACTGGTGAGGTGGTGGTGGTGAGGAAGGGCACCATTTGGGGTTGGGGGAAGGCGACGGCCGCGGGGAAGTGTGGCATAACCTAACTCACTCATGCCCTCATCATCTGTCCGTCGCTGCTGTAAAGAGAAACACGATATTAATACACAAGGACAAACAGTGCACGTTCAAAAGAAAGAAGATATGAACACACAAGGACAAGCACTGCTGACATCAAATAAAAAAAGGAACATTAAAACACACAATGACAAACACTGCTAGATATAGAATTACATCCCTCAAAAACTCAAGTGCAAAAGAAAGAAGATATTAACACACGTGAACTATATAGCCTAATCCACATGCTGTACTGTCACACAAGTGCAACAAGAGCAAATAGTTCTTTTGTTACACTTTTGAGTATATAATGGGAGTATAAAAGTGGGAAATCATAAGGCTTACACTCTAACAATACAGTATAGTGACTCCTGCCAATGGTGTAGTAGAAATTAATGTAAGATTTATGAATTAAATGCATCAACGCTACTAATAAGAATGAGGTCAATTGAGCAGTCAAAATCAAAAGTAAAGCACATACTGTACGGTAACTCCCATTATAAGTTACAGTACAATGTGTGATACTTAACCCTATTAGCACTGAGGTATATGAGTATTCCTTGTTCTTAACATAGATTAAATTAATGCACCGTATACGTAATTTTACTTCTTGAGATAATGTTATGTTCACCAAGACAAAATAATTACATATATCATTGATGGAACTAACTAATCTGTAACTTTTAAATAGTGGAATATACTCGAAGCATGCAAGGTGCTTTATCACCCAACCTCCTTTATCCCCTGCATCTTAACCTGCCCAGTGATCCTGCCCCATTATGCAATTACTGCCATGGCGTACACACCCACCAGATGTACAGACTACGGATGAGCCAAAAGAACAGGGTGATAATTCTTTTTCCAGTTCTTTTGGAGCTGTTTATTTCATCAACATAAAAAAAAATCAACCACGAAAAAAAAATCAACCCCTCCAATGTTTAATACCCATTCGTGTAATTAATGAAGATACTACGCAACTGTGTTTCTTTCCTGTAAACGGTGTTGCCTACACTAATCTTACGTGAGGAGTAATTTATGTTTTTTTGGTGCCCCTTTGGTTCGGACCCCAGCTAGCCACTCTCCTTCAATTCTTTATAAGTCCCACCTTTCCTTTAACTTCCTTCGTGCTTTCTCCTCTCTATATCTCTCTCCCTTGTGCTACATGAGCTTTCTTTCTACCTTTTTAATTCATTCCGGTTCCTGTCTTCCTGTAGGCTAATTTCTAATGTCACCTAAGAACTGGATGCAAAACTATAACAGTAAAAGTAAAGGTTTTTATCCTAGACACTCCCTAGAAAGCCGTATGACTTGAAGTAAGGATACAACAAAATGGAGTGCGCAGATCTAACACGGAATATTCATACAAAGTCAGAAGAGCTATTATAGGTGGAAGGAGGGGAGAAGGTGGTACTGGAGGGAACAGGTGTGCTGGGCGTGTAGGCGTGACCAGCAGGAACCACGCCCGTGATGTGTGAGGCTGGGCTGAGCAGAAGGGAGGAGGAGTTGGGGGTCACACACACTCATTTCAAGCACTGTAGCCTAGGCTAAGCTCTCAATTATCATTCAATCACTCATTGCCTGGCGTGTAGAGGTGCACAAGCAAGGCAATATTTACCTGCTAAAATAAAGTAGGCCTAGGTAGCTAAGGACGTTAGTGAATTTCATAGTTAGTGAATTTCATACACAGTACAATAATTCTAGTGGACCTCTCTGTCTTTAGTGAGTGTAGAGGAATTTAGGAAAGAACTATTTGGTGAAAAATCAGTCATTAACTGACTCACGTATGTGTGACTTGTCAGAAATATAGGTATCACCATGAGGGTGGTTTTCTTGCAAAAAGCTTAAAATTGTAGTGGGGGGGGGGGGTAATTTCGTGAAAATTGATGACCACCAATTAGTTTCTAAGGCGAGATTCATTAGCTTTAACATTCCAAACATAGTTCTAAACAGCAAGTCAGCAACGGATTTTTGTTCACGTTCATACTTGAAGAGAGAGAGAGAGAGAGAGAGAGAGAGAGAGAGAGAGAGAGAGAGAGATTTGTTTTCTTTATGGACCTTTGATCGAGGTAGCCTCGTTGGTTTCATAATGACAATATGCAATACTCTCTGTGGTAACCAACTAACATGAAGACGACTACAACAACTCCACAGCTGTTAAATACCCACACGAACATTACGATTACAGCGGGAAACTAACTCGTTGGTAATATTTCTCTCCATATAGCCTTGTGCCCCATCACGCACAAGTTTCTAGACCGACACAAAAACCAGTTTTCTCAACACCTTTAAAAGTATTGTGCCAGTGTCATAATCCCACCAAATATTTTACAGTATAAAGAACAGTTCATATTTTTATTATTTCTTTGGACGTTTTAATTCAGTAATAGCAACACAGTTTTCTTTGTTAACTGAAGAAACATTATCAATTCGATAGCCTAAATGTATTGGAAACTCCCACGTGAGGATGATGACAAATTTACTGTATTTTAGGCCATTTAGGATAAAGAGGTTGGAGGATAAACATTTGGTACGGTAACAAAAAATGTCATGAACCAAATCACGTCCACTAGGAAAACTGAGCTCTATTACATTTAGCTCAGTGCCTCAGATGGGAAAACAGCGGGATCTCCTTTCTTGATGTGAAATTGCCTATATAGAGCACTACAACTTGCCAGTACCTAAAAAAAGGGAAAGTGTTGCCCCAATCGTATAAAAAAAACTAATAACATTTCTGAAATAAAATCTCTCTCTCACCAAGTCAACCCTACACCAGTTTATTCTCTCTCACTCTCTCTCCAAGTCAACCCTACACCTGTTTACTCACTCCCTCTCACACATATTCTCTCTCTCTCTCTCTCTCTCTCTCTCTCTCTCTCTCTCTCTCTCTCAGCGAAACTTTGAAGGCGATCCTTGCCGCGACGTGGAAAGTCAGAGGATGACAGCTCAATGGATCATTTTCACTTCCAAAGTCATGTTGGTCCAGGCGAACAACACAACCATTCCTTCTTTTACAATGTAGGTTATAGTAAGATGAAGACACATCAGCCGGTCAAACCTACAACCATATTCTTAGTCTATATGTGATCTGGGAGTTGTAAGCCGAAAAAACAATCAATCGATCAATCATTTCTTCAGTAACCTCCCCTGTTTATGACAACCTATTCCTAAGTTCCTTGTAAGGTCTATGAGGTGTACAACCGAATAGGCTACCTTAGAAAAAAAAAATATATATATATATTACACATGGGATTTACCACTTGCCTACAGTTCTCGTTAATTTGTCT
The DNA here is from genome assembly GCA_033782935.1 of Petrolisthes cinctipes. NCBI lineage: Eukaryota > Metazoa > Arthropoda > Malacostraca > Decapoda > Porcellanidae > Petrolisthes > Petrolisthes cinctipes. The sequence goes on from JAWQEG010000718.1 coordinate 58,478, forward strand.
TGGTACTGAAGACAGTCCATGCAGCTAAAGAAAAGGTTATCAGCTTAATACAACCACAGTTATCATAATAATCCCAGTTTAACAAATAAAGATCAACAAATAAAAATATATGTAATGAACTTCTGTGATTATCGTCACTACTTAGGAAAATTTAAATGCCTAGAGACTTAGTCTGAAAAGGCAAAATAATGTCCAAGTAACCAAGAAAGGCTATGCCATACCCTCAACCTCATTAAAACACACACACACACACACACACACACACCAGTTAATGGGAATACCACAGAACGCTTGCTAGTAAAGTCCTGCCACTATAATAACAGTCATTATATGCCTTAGGGTCCAGTAACCGAGGTCTTGCTTGTATAGCCTACTCGTCCACTGCCCTGTTTAGGCTACCTCACTGCCTTTGTTACCTAATCGCTGCCTTCCTTACGTCCACCGAAAATTTCTCTCATTTACTTCCAGCAGTCGCTCTTACATACTTAATCCCTCTGCTTTCTGCATCCCCTTCGACCTCCCTCCAAGAACTAGCCTGCTTTATCTCCCAAGCATATTCTATCCGCTTCCCTAAGCTAATCGGACCTGCTATACCGTATACATAACAGTCAGTTATAAAAGTAAAAAACTTCCTCCAGGCTAGACACGTTGTATAGCACATCTCCTTGTGGCATATCGGTTCTGGTAACAATGTACAGTCACGAGCCATTATTATAATAACCAGTCTTCTTTGAATAGCCTGATGAAGAATTAAACGAGCTCCAGCAAGTATGAGACAAAATTTGTGTTGTAATTGGTTTGATGGTATGTCGAACGATTCGAAACTTCAAAAAGACCTGGATACTTATTATGGCTCGTGACTGTACACCTGACGTCAAGGATTAGGATGAAGAGTGTGTTGGATGCAAACTGGACTATTCAAAACACTGTCTCATCTTAAGGTTTCGCTCCATCCATACGTAATTCAAAGTGTTTCCTGCATACGAGCTTCCCCAGAAACACCACTTTGTTACTTCTCACCCTGCATCTATGACGTGACGTCAGGTTGCTACGTTTTGACAGAATCGATTTGCCACGATTCACTAGTGTCTCGCCTATGAGAGGATCAGTTCTTATATGAGTGACTGCACAGGGGAGTTCCAAACTTGCTGTCAACAACTGTATTCTTTCTACTATCTGCATAAAAGAGCTGTAGAAGAAAGGTGCAAGGGAATAATACTTGTACTTGTATCAACATTTTCTTACTGAAACATCGCATCCAACTCACATCTCTCTTTATCACTTTAAATCTAAATTAAACTGTCAGGTACAGTACAAGTAAGCCTGCATTACTGGCTGAGTAGGGTCCATATCAAATTATCCCTCTTTACTCCCCATTTACAATCTAGTCTCGATAAATCGGTTACTCCTGAAGGATTGGGGAGGGGAAGGGGGGGGGGAGTCATGAGGTACAGGAGGCGCTCACACTTTTAAAATTTCCAGCCAGTTCAGTCAGTGTATTCCTTTCCTACCCTTCAATTACCACCTCCAGCCTTGCCTCATCCTTCATACGCCAGACGCAACACAACACAACACCCGTGGCTCCCAAACCCTCTTTAACTCCAGCTCGCATTATACCTTCTCAGCCAGATGTTCCCTCCTAATTCTGGGTCTTTTCTTTTCCATCCTCGTCGCTCGTCCCCTGGAATTAGGTGTTACTGGAGGGTGCGTTCGATATTCAGGTATCTGGCAAGGTACGGTACGAAAAAATCCCTTCAACTTTCAGTCTTTCGGTGGGTTAGCCTACTGGAGGGTGTTAAAAATTCATACCGTAATCACAAGTCTGGTGAATTACTCGAGGGTGTTCAAAATTCAAATAGGCCTATTTGGTGAGGGAGTTCAAAATATTCTGAGGTCTAGTAGGCTACAATAGGTGCCGGTGCATTCACAACAAAGACGGCTACGGAAAGAACAGCTCGGTTACGTACGTACGTACGTACGCCGGCAACTATGATTATATTGTATAGGTTAAGCAGCCTCGAGACGATATGTAAGTTCACCATGGTGGTTCTCAGTGTGCGGAGGTTGATGTTTGTTATTCCACGTCACACTCGAGCCCCCTCATATTTCCCTGTGTTTTTCCACCACCCTTCTCGTCTCTGTACAGCCACGGGCAAAAAAAAAGTCCAGTCACCTATCCTGCCTGAAAAACAACTGAGAGTAGGCGTCTTTATCAGAAAAGAATATTTTCCTCCGTCCCTCAGCTCTTTTCCATGAGGTTACCAATATAAATGAAGCAGGTCTGACCCGAGGACGGACAAGGAGGACAATGGAAAACTGTCCTTGAGTGACAGACCCTCCCCTCAGGCTAGATAATTATGCAATTCCATTGGTCAGTCATTGTATAGATTAGACTTCCAGCAAACTAACTTAATAACATCATGACATCTGACGAACATAACGAACAAACATCCTTCACTAGCCTAGAATGTCTATAAACGACTCACTACAGATACAGTACATGTCAATATTTTTCACCGAGTAACTAGATGACGCATTGTAATGTATTCCCCAGCGAGTTACAGTTTAGGCTTAGGTTACAAGAGATCAGCTGTCCTTTTCAAAATAGACAAATAGATACTACAAAGATATGAACAATACCGGTACCATAAAATCGTAACGTTTCATACTACTCAAGGTCCAGGCCCTCCAGGGATCCCTGGACCTTGATACTACTGGTACTTCAACTCTCCACTTCGTAGCAGATTGTTTTCCATAATCCTCAAAATATGTAGCCTTCTGTACCCTAATACAAAATGAGATAGTTTAGCGAAATAGTTCATTCCCCTTTCTAGGATTCGATAAGCCCAAGAATAGGGTAAGCCTCGTAGGCCTAAGCCGTCTAAATAACTTTCGTACTGATCCACATCCCTTAGGCTACTCCTGGCCTTACCAATACCCTCCCCTCCCCCTCCCCATTCCCTTTCCCCCTCACAACAAAGGAAGACTTGTGCTGGCGTCCCTTGACTATTATCCCTCCATTGTTGTCCTCCAAAATATCTTTCTCTGAGGTTGGCAACGTCTCGCCGCAGTTTGGAGGAATTGGTTACCTGCGCCTTACATACACATTTCTCATTTTACAAAATTTATTCAATAAGACAACCTCAATTATTTCGTGTCAACCGGATGTAACGGTACTATACTTGTGATGGTATCTGACAACCGAAATATAGCGAGGGAACTGAGAAACAAAAACGCTGGAGTAGCCTAGGCCTAAAGAAGTACTGTAGTAGCATAAGATTTTCATGGCCTTGGAGATTACAGAGTCCTTCAAACCATACTACGAAACTCCTTCCCCAAGCCACGCCACAACTTCCTGCACTCCTTGCCCGCCGCCCTCCTGATCCTTGTGGCCAGCAGGATATTTAAGGGGATGGTATACTTTCGGTACATTAGAGCGCCTTAAGTCCCGCTAAGCATTCTTGAATACAGGACTAGAATAATGAAAATAATGGTGCTTGAAATGCCAATGAGTGGCAGTCAACGGGACAGTGTGAAACACAACTAGGCCTATAGCACATCACAAATATCATCGATGAATGGCTATGACTGCGTAGCCTAAGCACTAGTAAGCAGGAAGGCCCCATACCCCCCAACCCCTGCTCACAGTGTCCCGAGCAGGACTCGAACGCTGTACCACAGAAACTGCAGCTGCGTACTCTACCACTGTGCGAGTCAGAGGCTATTACTGTACTATATACTACAGTAGGCTAGTATTGTAGCCTACTCCCCCTTTAACGTTTTGTGTAGGAACCTTGTGGTGGCGAGGTTATCTTGTATTGTTACTTTTATATAGATACTGTAGCTCGAAGGGCTTATTATACACTGCGAAGTACATACGTACTGTAGGCCTACCTCCATGTAGAAAACAATATTAAGCTAAAATTGACATAGATTAGGCTATACCTTGTAGCTAAATCGCCCATCAAACAAATAGTAATGTGTACAGTGCCGAGATTCAGTATCGAGTCATAAGTTGACGCAATAGAAAAGTAAAATATACTTCCTGTAACATACACTAAACACATGATTTAAATTGGACGATAATCTGTTGCTGTTTATGAACCTGTGTAAATAACCAACCATGGTAGGTACCGGTTAGGCTAGACTCGCTGTAGGCACGTCACTATCCTTCTGGAACAGTAATACTTTCCTTTCATATATGGGTACGCTAATGTTTCTCCTAGCACCTTGACCCTTATAACAACCCAGAATAATTATGCTTAAATAGGCATAGGCTTTGGTCCTTGCGGCGCTTACGACATCCTAGGCCTATTGGAGTTATCTATATTCATGGCCATCACTACTATAGGCCTACCAGAGATACTACTACAGATTCTTACTTCATTCATGAATCTTCACTATTTGGGAATCTCAAGGTAAGAGGATATAACATTACAAGATGTAATGTTAGCCTATACCTGCATGCTTTTCATCAAGTTTTCTACTCACAACAGTGTAGTCACAATTAGCCTATTGCCAAACATATTACATACTTATGCCAGACCATAAGACTGATTATGACACCTACCGACATGACATCTACAAACATTACACCAATTGATATGACCCCTTAACATTAACGTATTGCATGCAAATTTCAGAGTATCTGGGATAATTTCATAAAGTTTTATCCTCATTTCACTAAGTACATAGGGCCTACCTTCTTTCTCGAGTTTAATAAGTCATAGATCGACTTGCAGAGAATTGCTTCACTTTTGTACCGTACCTTGTTTTGAACAACAAACATATCATGAAAATACAATACATATAATGATAACTAATAAAGCTTTATGAAAGAATAAGGGATTTGGTGACATCATTTCCTAGAGAAACTACATTTGGCAACAAGGAAAATATCCCAAGTATCAAGCTTTTACAAAGAAAATATATTTACAGTCAGATTTTTAAATTATTGCATTTATATATAAAAGATGTTAGCTATCTTCTAAATATGGCACCTCGTCTCAAGTGCCTTGTGTTTAATCAAGCAATTTACAGCTGGGAGATTTCTCTCCAAACCTGTGATATTTTTTATGATACAACTGTGTATCATATTAATCAAGAATGTGATCTACTGACCTTAAATGTATACGGAATACTAATTATGATTCTCTTGCATCAACCATAAATCTCTTAAATCTTAGACATAGGTGTAGTCTGTCATAGTTGTTTGATCCTTGAGAACAACGGTACCGGGTACGGTATATACTCTTACCCCAGGCACTCCACATTTTTCCAATGACTCACAAGCCGGTATCAGTACCAGTACTGACATGGTGTCGAACACATATGAAAAATAATACAAAGACGCACCACTCCTATAGCCCTCCCCACCACCACACCAGGTGGTGTACAAGAAATTGTCTTATTCTGGAGACTCTATGGTACACCAACTCTAAGTGAAATATATTGAGTTAATTCTGGACAATCAAGTTAAACTGTACTTAATGAAGAAACACCAATCAAAGTGCTGATAATTATAATCAATACCATGCCAACATGATAATTTTACACTGGCCCACAACACACCTCAAGCCTCTGACTGCGCAGCAGCTGCACACTGGATCTCTGAATACGAGTCAGGTTAAAATAAATATCTACTACACCAGTACCAGATAATATGATGGTGTTGTTTTTAAAGTAGTCTTCAACCCAAGCCAGACTGAGCATTTATGCATAGCCTAGGCCTACTCGTAACTCTATCTTAGCATACAACCGGTTGTGCAGTTGGTAATTAGGCTTCCTAATTATATTCAAACATCTTCAGCCTACCGTAGGTTCGAGGTCTAGCTCTGTCGCTGTGTTCTTCCTAAACAGGATTCACCTTTTACGGTAGCTACTTGATTACAAGCCTGGCGCAGCTACCACACAATAAGTGGCCTCCGAGTTACAAGACATAAACGTGTACAGAATTCATAGTAGCCAAGATAACCTCGACCATCAACTAGGTTTCTCCCCTTGAATTCTGACGAGGCAACGATATATATATATATATATATCTATATATCTATCTATCTATCTACAATTTTAATTCACGGTGACATGGTTTCACACGCGAAAAGTTAGAGACTAATATCTGAATCTGATTGACAACGAAGATGGTGAAATTAATGTTGACTGGACTGACTTGTCAGTGCTTCAGTCACCTAGGCTGAGCACTGTGCATTTGATAGCAATATATAAGTAAAGAAAATACGACGGAGCCATCATCATCGGAAAGACCCCTTTCCTTACTGCAGACATTCTATGGATCAGTACATGAAAATGATAAGAAACAAAGAAATTATTGCAATAATTGTCCCAGTGCAAGGTAAAGGTGTTTAATTAATTGCTACCGTAAATTAGTACCGGATTGATAACCCCATAGAAATATTACTCACCCCTAGCAAATCACTTCCACACATGAATAGGCCTATCACAGGCATTTTCATCCATTTCAGCTCCCTCTCTCTCTTTTGTCCCCACCCCAGTGGAGGAGGAATTACCTGCGGTGATGTGGGCAGTACTCTTTGAGGGTTTGGGAGCCCTTTCAGACCCCAGCCATCCCCTTTCAATTCTTCAGTCGTTCCTCCCTCCATTCTATATCCTTCTCCCTCGTCCTGCAAGATTTTCCCAGCCTAGGGCGGTCTTTTTTCATCCTCAAATTCAATTCTCCTTTGCCCCTCATGTCCATTCAGATACCCATTTTTTCATACCCATAATAGTTTCATACTTTTGAAGACATTTCCACTCAATAATCAAATTATTCCTTTCACTAACTTCATTACAATATCATACGGTACTTTGCCAATCAGCCGAACTCCACTACTACATCTTGCCATAATCCATCCAAGCATCAAGTACACGAAAAAATATAGGCCTATGGTGCCTTATATTGAAAATAAAGAGTAAATGGCCACACACGTGGAAACAGACGAGAAAGAATAACCTCGGAGGAAGGACATAGAAAAGTAAAGATAAAGGGCTACAAAAGAGAAAAGGGCAAAAGCAAAGTAAGCCGGGAAATAGTTGCGAGCGAGACCAGAGTTGCATCACTCTTTGGTTGCATATACAGCCTATCGTACACAGATCACACAAACAAGGCAATCCAAACCAAGTAGCAAGACCTTGAGAGAGAGAGAGATTTATAAATTTTTGGCATATAGCCAAGCCCTGGGGAGAGAGAGAGGATGGGGGTACAGTTGGCCACAGGATTTCATACACATGCTATATGGAAGGACAGGTAATTATTCTGGAAGTACTGCAATGAATAGTCTACCAATAATTCGGTGACTTTAAAACAACAGACCTAATAATAACGTTGTAATGCAGTTACGTAGTCTTACATTGTCTATGTTCTAAACTAAAAAACAACAGCACGTGTACGAATTCTTGTGACCAATAGTACATGGAAACAAAGTTATTACTGGTATCCAACAATTAGCGCACTTATTTACCATTTATGCAAACATTCTTGAAGCTCCTGGAAAGCCTAATCGTATTCCAATGCTTCCCGACAGATATCCAAATCAATGTGCTGGAACAGTGAAGTTCTGTCATCAGAGTTAGAATGGTGCTGGAAAATGGTATGTGCAGTATAACTCGCTATTGCATTTTTCCTTTTCTGTTTCGTTTCTGTATATTTTTGTAGGTTTTTGTTTTTTACGTAACGTACGGTACCGTGCTTTTTTTTTTTTTTTTAAGAATGGAAAAAACCCAAAGGTTAATGTTGAAATTTCGTCCTTTTTTAAATATTGTAATATGAAAACATGTTCTGATACCCGGTTACACACACACACACACACTGTATTGTCAGCAGTGAAATGGACAAATGTCACGTCATTCCCACCCTCCTCAAGAGCTCGCCCCTCTCCTTTCTTCGTGATTGCTTCTCTTCCCTCCCCTCCTCTCAACCAAACAGGACTTAAGATCTTTTTATACACTGTCCTACCGCCACAACAACTTATGGGTCAAATAATAAGTATATAAGAGGAAGATCGTTGTACATAAAAAGGAACAAAAATGAAAGAGGCAAACTTCTGAAGCCAGCAAAATGTCTGATGAAACAGACCCCCGACCCGTTTGCAAGTTTTTACTGGGTGCCTCGTGCGTGTTCAGTAACCTGACTCTGAAGGCAAGGGGTATGTTTTGTGGGATATTGTTCACTCTTCATCGCGACCGCATGACTGGTGCAACAGCAGGCCATGTTTTCCTTCGTGCTGACAGCTGCAATTTCACCTTCAAATGTGAAATTTCGCACATTGCGTTTCTATTATTACCATTCATTATGGTACAGCAGTATATAATCAGAGGTGATGTGCATTGCAAAAATTATAAACAATCATACGGCATTTTCAGTATATCTGGATATAAAACATTTGGTTGAATAATGAAAAGTCGGTAAACCTCAATTTCAGATTAGTATTACTGGAGGGTAAGAATGTAATGATTAATGAAGTCAGAGCCAGTGCACGTGTTAGGACACAACCATCCTACCTCACAACTGTAAACATTCAAATGTACCAATGCTCCTTCCAGTCATCTACCCTCACCATATGAACCCAAGCTACACTATAGATTATGGTACGTTAGAACATGTAGACATCCACACTAGACTATGTGCAACAAGTAAGTCAAACACTAAGCAGGTATCCAAGGAATTCAGGCATTACAAAAATTACACACAGCTAGCCTAACTTACCTAAAAACAAATGTTGACAGGAACACCATCAGTTCGACCTTGGCTAACCATCTATTCGTACAGTCCAAAACAACTTCATGGCATGCAACGAATACTTCCAATCACTTGGGTTACGTCCTTTGGACATGTATAGAAGTATGCAACAAAAAAAGTATAGTCCTATAAATAATGTAAGCCTGAGTAAGGTGGCACAGACCAAAAATAATTTCCAATATATATCGCGATATCAATTCCCTCCAAGGTCTTTCTCTATTGTAGTGAAGAAACACTGGTATTTATTGAAAGAATTACCGTTTTGCAGCAGTGTTGCCAGATCCGGTTGGGTCCCAGTATTTTGCCCCAGTCATTTATTGTACTTTATCACGATTATTTCCCGGTAGTTTGCCCAGGTTAGGTTCCGGTAGTTTGCCCAGGTTAGGTCCCGGTAGTCTGATGCAGTCTAGGTTAGGTTAGGTCAGGTCAGGTAAGGTCAGACTAATTTCAAAATGCCCCATTTGCGTATGCCCTATCTTGGAAATGGGGCATTTGCGGAGAAAATGCCATAGAAGAAAATAGTCTTAGAATGGTCTAAATAAGTGGGTAATGAAGGTAGAAAAAACGTACGCAATAACGGTAATTCATTCAATATTTACCGAAACACTTTTCGGATATATGGACAGGAAAATTCATATCCGTGTAGTTTTGTATTTTATACGATAATTAACACCACCCAATCAATGGCTTCATGTAATCTGAAAATTTACGAAACTTTAAACTGGCAAATGAAAATAAACGTGCATGCACAGTATACTTCATTAGGAAATGTCGCTTGCAGTTCATTTACATACATAAAAACGTGTCTTGGATGCCACTGGATGACTATGAACAGCACAACTGCTCAAACTTTATGTCAAGATTGCCTAGACTACAACACAAGAACACTCATTCATACAGTGCGACTCAAAAACAACTAAAAGATTACCAAATTACATTGCTTTAAACAAAGATCGTTCACTATAAACACACTACAGGTAATGGAACGTGTGTCAATAGTTGGTTTACTTAGAATGGGTAGTATAAACATTTCACTACACTTATCTCTATCATACTATCATAATCCAAGCCGAAGACTAATTACCTTGGACTGGAAATTAACATGAGCAGCACTGAAGTCCTTGCTGGAGTAAAGACAAAACACGCATCCTCAAAATCCACCACAATTCACACAATTCACTAATTCACCATCTTAGTAAATTTTTTGGTAAGAACACTCGTAAAATGTTTGCATCCATTTTAGGCACTTTCATATTAAGCTCCGTTCAAGTAGTTACACAAGATCACATGTAAAACTGCACTATATCACTGTGTAAACTCCACCAACAGCTTCATTTAAAGTGTGTGCAAGTTTGTGTTAAGGATAAGAAGCTCCGGGGTCGTACATACCACCTCACCAATTGATGTGACTACACTGACTGGCTGCCTGGCTGGCCCAATGGAGTGAGTGGTGTGGTGTGTACGACCGCTACTCCTCTTCCCTTCCTCCCTCCCTCACAGCCTCTGCTACCCCTCCCTCTCACCCTGTACTCCACTACCTTCTTCTCCCTTTCCTTGCCAGTTCTTCAGTCTTCACCCTGCTCCCTCTCTCCCTTACCTCCTTGGTCGCCTTTGCCCTTCTTCCCTCACACTCCCTATGTACTGCCCCCTATTACCTTCGATAGTTGCCCTCTTTCCCACATCCTTCCTTTCCTTCTCCCTACTCCCTCTCCTTTCTTAACCTACCTCCCCTCTCACCCACCAGTATACCTTCTCTCCTCCAGTCCTCCTCCTCCTCCCTCAGGGCTCACCTCCAACACTTCCTCCCTCTTTACCTCCCTCCCTCCCTCCCGTTAACGCATCTTTCTACTGACTCCGTTCAAATTTAAAACCAGTCTGTCTTTAACTTTAATCTTACTTCATCTTCAGCATATCTTTTCCTTCATTCATCTCTTGCCATTTTTATTCATCTTATAATTATCCTGTTCTCTCCCTCCACCAGCAATTCTTAACCTTCCTTACTAATCCCCCCTTTCGGTTGGTCTCTCCCTATTCGCCACCCTACGATAGCTCCTGGCTCTTCTTCCCTCCCTCCCCCCCTCCACTTATTCCATCCACCCTCTCCCGTCTTACTACAGGACTACAAACTATCTCCCTCCCTCTTTCCACGGAGTTTAGTACAATCGTCTATCCAATTGCTCCCATCTCTCTGCGCTTCACATACACCCTTTACTACTACAAACTCTCTCCCTGTCTACGAGTATGATAACATCAACTACTTACCTACATCCCTCCCACCCTACAATTTGCTTTCATTCCTTTCCCCATCGTTTCCTCATTTTTCGTCTTTTTCCTCCTTCCTTTACCTTGTTACTATCCACTCCCCCTGTTCTTTCCTCTTTCTTTCCCTCCAACTTACATCTTTCATACTAATCCCTCTCTTCCTCCACCGTTCCATTACTCCCTCCCTCCCTCTCTGCCTGCCTCCACCTTACGTCCCAGTATTCCCTCCTTCCTCCCTCCCCCTCCCGCTTCCACATTACCTCCAACTCCCTCCCTCCCTCCCCCACGCATGAGTCAGACCAGCCTGGGGTTAACCTCAGAGGGCGAGAGTTCTTCTTCCCTCCCTCCTCTTCCTCCTTCATTCCCTCCTCTTCCTCATTCTTTCCTTCCCTGTCTTACATATTCTTCCCTTCCGACTCCCACTCTTCCTCTCCGTGTTTCTCGCGTTTCTCCTCTCTCCTATTCCTTCCTCAGTCTCTCTTACCCTTCCTCCTTTCCTCTCTTTTACTCTTCCCCTTCCTCCAATCCCCTTCGCTTTCTTTGTTGTTTCCCCTAATTTTTCTGTACCCCATTCTCTTTATCTTCTACTCTTTCTCTCCTCCCTCTCTCTTCAATTTTTTTTATTCCTCTCTATCTTCTCCTACTCTTTCTCTCCTCCCTCTCTCTCTCTCTCTCTCTCTCTCTCTCTCTCTCTCTCTCTACCCATTTTTTATCCTTTTCTTCATTATCCACTTCCCCTCCCCTCATTTTTTTTCCTCCATCTCCTTTCCCCGCTTTTCCTTCTTAATCCCCCCCCCCTCATCTTTTTCCTTTGCCATCCTCACCTCGGTACCTCTTTTCCCCTTCTCATTAACCAGCTACCTGTGCTACCTTTTTCTTACCACTTTTTCCCTTTCATTCTCCCTTTTTTCTTACCATTTTTTCCTTGCCATTTTGTCCCTCTTTTCCTTGCCATGTTCTCCCTCTTTTTCTTATCCTTTCTGTTTACCTTACCCATTTCTCCCTCTTTTCTTTGCCCATTTCTTTTTTCCTCTTTTCTTTGCCCATTTCTTTTTTCCTCTTTTCCTTGCCCCTTTCTTTTTTCCTTACCCATTTCTCCATCTTTTCCTTGCCCCTTTTCCCCCTCTTCCCCCTTCTCAAATTTTTCCAGACCTCGGACCATATTTTTCACTGGCTGATGGTCTATTCTTCTCGTATTTTTCTCTCTCTTTAGACAATCACTTTTTACCCTCTATCCTTCCCTTCTCTCCAGCTCCTCCCTTATCTGACCATAATTGCGGTTACGTTGCGTCTCTCTCTCTCTCTCTCTCTCTCTCTCTCTTCTCTCTCTCTCTCTCTCTCTCTCTCATCCGTTATCACTCTCTCCATACGTGCTCTTAAACATTTCTCTTCTTCCTTTCCCTCTCATATCCTTAGTTCCATTTTATTCTTTATCTTCATTCCCTCTGCCTAAAGAAAAGGAGGAAGGAAATAAAAGAAGAGTAACAGACGCCGACCACAAGGAGGAAGAGGAAGGAGAAGAAGTAGGGAGCCTCTCGGGAAGTAAGACAGGCAGTGAAGGAGCAAATGTATACAATAAAAGTATATGGAGTAATAGGGGGCAGTGAAAAGGGAAGGAAACGGGGAGGGGAGTGGGAGTGACAGTGAAAAATAGGCAACAAAAGGTAGGAAGCAAGGTGGAGAGAAGAGGGAGTAGGGAGGAAGGGGAGCAGGAAGAAGAGTGGGAGTGACAGTAAAAAATAGGCAACAAAAGGTAGGAAGCAAGGTGGAGTGAAGAGGAAATGCGGAGATAAGGGAAGGAGGAAGAACAGTGAGAGTGACAGTGAAAAATAGACAACAAAGGGTAGAAAGAAAGGTGGAGAAAAGAGGGAATAGGGAGCAAAGGGGAGTAGGAAGGACAGTGGGCGACCAAGGATGGCTCCCTCACGCACACACCAACACACTCGCTTTGTTTACATCTCTCTCTCTCTCTCTCTCTCTCTCTCTCTCTCTCTCTCTCTCTGTGTGTGTGTGTGTGTGTGTGTGTGTGTGTGTGTGTGTGTGTGTGTGTGTAGGGAAGCATTTATTTTCCTTGCCTACTCAGAATCCCACCACCAATCTTTCTTTTGTCTCTCTCATCTCTCCTATTCACTAATCACATAAAGTTAATCACCTTGTGATCGTGTATGAAAATTGGAGGCTTCAGCAGATTCCTCCTGACTATGCCACAAAACAAGCTCCTTCCATATAGGTGGTGTTTCATGGCAATATTTGAAGGACTCATTTACCTCCAATTTTCTGACTACATTACAGGGTCCCTCAACCTTATAAAGTAAGTGAGTAACATGAGGCCATTTTACTCGTGGCAGTGAAAGCCCTCTACCCCCGCAAAGGATCAACGGTGGTTAAGAGATCAACCCATCAACCCTCCTTCCCTTCTACCAAGTCACGTTTTTATTTTTTTTACTGTCCTCCCTCTTTCCTTTTCTCTTATCACTCTCCTTTCCTTTATCACTGTTCTCCCTTCTTTCCTCTATCACTCTCCCCCTTCATTTCCTTTATCACTGTTCTCCCTTCTTTCCTCTATCACTGTCCTCCCTCTATTCTTTCCTCTTATCACTCTCCTCTCTCCTGTCCTTTTTCACTGTCCTCCCTCCTTTCCTCTATCACTCTCCCCGTTCCTTCCTTTCTTTCCTCTATCACTGTCCTCCCTCTTTCGCTCTCCCTCCTCCTTCCTTTCCTCTATCACTCTCCTCCTTCCTCTTCTTTATCACTCTCTTCCCTCCTTTCCTATTTTGACGGTAAATATTTGGAGGGCTGCCGATTCCTCCAAAGTACCAGATACAAATTCAATATTGGCATTAGTTTATAGAAATCTACTAGTAGCCTTCCAATTCACAAAGAAGGAGTGTCTTCACCAACCAACTCCTACCTCCTATTAAAAACCTCCTTCATTCTTATCCATTTTCTTTCAATTCCCTAACACTCCCTCATTTCTATATCCCTCTCTACCTCTACCTTCTCTCCCTCTCCCTCTCTCTCTCTCTCCCTTGTGACCCCTCTCCACAGTTTACGAGGCAGGAGGTGAAGGAGTGTTTGTGAGGGGTCCCTGTCCTCCAAATCCCCCCTTCCTCCTCCTCCTCTATCCCTCCCTCACACCCACCCACTCACTCCCCCTCGTATACCCACACGCCAACCCCACTGCCCTCCCACCCACACGCCCACCCACGCCCCCATCCGCCCAAACACACCCCCAGGCCATAGTTTCAGTCTTATACTAGTGAGTTGCACAGTGTTTCATAGTACTCTCTCACCCTTTCTCACTCTCACCCTTTCTCACTCTCACTCTCTCTCACCCTTTCGCACTCTCTCTCCTATCCTTTTCTTATTTCCTTTTCCCCCTCTCCTCTTTTTACTCTTATATTAACACTCTCTCTCTCTCTCTCTCTCTCTCTCTCTGTTTCGTTTCTTTTACACTTTCATTATAATACCGATTCAAAGAGTTTCTCACACTGTCATTTCCTCCTTCTTCTTTCCTCCTTCTTTAATTTTCCCTTTTATTCCCATCCTCCCATATATGTCTCGCTCACACTATATCCGTCAAGAAAAGAAACTATTTTTTTTAACAAACTGGAGTACTACCGATTCCTCCAAACAATTCCATGAAACACACCACCTCAATATTAATGACTAACTTGGAATCCGTTTCGTGACATAGTTTGGAGGATTCAGCAGCACCCCTCTATATATGTTTATAAAAAAAAAAAAAAAAGAGGTTCTTCCCTTTTATTAACCCCCCTCACTCATTCTCAGTCTAATTTCATAACTATACGTAACAGTACAAACCTCATTAAGGGGGAAGTTTTGTATTGGTAATTCTGGAGCAACTGAATCCTCCAAACTATTCCAAGCAACAGAACACCAATATTTTTGCTCTTCTGGTACTGTTTCCTGGCATACTTTGGAGGAATCAAGGCACTCCAATGTACCAAAAAAGAATTACCACCTTAACCTATTCTCACACTGCTTCCTGCCTCCCTCTCTGTTACATAAAAATTTTCCCCGCTATCATAAACGGTATATACCAATCACGTCTCTCATTCCTTGTTCCTCGAGGTGACTGTGTTTGGGAAATATATTCTAGTTAATCTGGTTCTTTTTGCTACAATCACGACTTTCATTCCTTGATTCTTAAGATGACTGACTACTCTTGGTAAATTCTAGATAATCCGGTTCTTTTTACTACAATCACGACTTTCATTCCTTGTTTTTTTAAGGACCCTGTGATCGTGTATGAAAATAGGAGCCTTCTGATTCCTCCTAACCGTGCCACGAAACAAGCTCCTTCCATATAGGTGGTATTTCGTTGCAATATTTGAAGGACTCGTATAACTCCAATTTTCTGACTACATCACAGGGTCCTTTAAGATGACTGACTACTCTTGGTAAATTCTAGATAATCTGGTTCTTTTCATTACTAGTCTGTCTATATTTAGCTAGATATTAAACAAGCCTTATAATGTTAACCAAAACCCATTATTTTCACAGATATGTATCAAACAATCATTTCACTCCCTGTAGCAATCCAAAATAATAATAATAATAATAATAATAATAATAACAATAACAATAAAGACTGGAGGTTCATAATAAAAAAAATAATAATAATAATAATTATAATAATAGTAATCAAGGTTAAGGTTTAATACAGAAAGGCGTAAGTAACTTCAGTCAATTTACCAAAATGTTCACACGAAAATTGTCATCATGTGCCGGAAACGAGCTCCTCATGGATGGAAATAGTCACAAGGGAAATCAAAATAGAGGAAAAACTATTCAATGTTCACACAATTTTACAAGAGTTCACTGTATCTTTTCGTGGTCATTATAGAGCCTTTTATTTTCAAGATGACATTTAATCCCATTTTATATTTCAGGTTTGTAGTTATTTCCGACCACTTTATTTTCTTTTGTTCATTGTCTAGATATTTCATCACACTTTTTTTTTTTTTTTTTTTTTAGATATGTAATTATTTCATAAGATTTTTTTTTTCAATTTCAAAATATTTCATCACACTTTTTATTATCAGGTTTGATACCACTTTATGGTAATTAAAAATTAGTACCGGTACTTATTTTCAAGACATTATGTTAGCACATTAGAATGAATAGACATACACACCTTTCTTTCATTTTATTTATGTATTTATCTATTTATTTATTATTATTATTTATTATTTCTATCTTCAAACCAACTTCACATCTCACCACCAAAAATTCCAGGAGGGAGAGAGAGAAGGGAAGACGCAGCTTTTTAATGTTGCCCTTATATGTGTGCTGAAAAGTTTCTCCTCGATATGGATTAAAAAAATATAACACTACTCTGGAGATAATAACTTTTCCTTGTAACACTTATATCTCTCTTCTGTCCTTCCTTTCTATCTTCCTTTTCTCCTTTACTGTCTCGCCTTTCTTGCTTTTTTTCCTTCCATTCTTTACTTCCCCATTTTGTTCTTGTCTTCCTTTCTTCCCTCCTTCGTCCCTCCTCTGGTCGTGTTTTCCTACCATACTTCACTTCCTTCTTCTGTGTTTCCTGCCTTCCTTCCCTCCCCTATTCTTTCTTTCATCCCTTAGCTCCCTTCTTTCTTCGGTCTTTCCTTCCTTCCTTTATTTACATTTACTCATCCCCCCTTCTGTACTTCCGCCATTCCTTCCTTCCTTTAGTCCTTCCTCCTTTTCCTCCTGTCTTTCTATCCTTATTACAGTCCCTCCTTTCTTAAATCATCCCTCCTCTCCTTCAATCCTCCTTTCAATCCTTTCACCTCTCCCACTAGACCCCTTCTCTTCCTTCCTTCCTTCCTTCTCCCCTTCCCTTCCTCACTTCCCTCCTTCCTTCTATACTTCCTCTCGTCCCAACGCTGTGTGCGAAACAATTTGAGATTCAGAGGAGATAAAGTGAATGGAACTCAGCATGCAGTATGGGGCGCTGATCTACATAAACATTAGTCCCACCATAACACTGCAATTAGGCTCACAGGTGCTGGGGTGGGGGTGGGGGGTGCATGGGAGAGACAAGGTGTGTGTGTGTGGGGAGAAGGTGGGTGGGGGGAGAAGGTGGGTGGGTGGGTGTGTGGGGAGAAGGTGTGTGGGGTGGGGGGAGAAGGTGTGTGGGGTGGGGGGAGAAGGTGGGTGTGTGGGGAGAAGGTGTGTGGGTGTGTGTGTGTGGGGAGAAGGTGGGTGGGTGGGGTGGGGGGAGAAGGTGTGTGGGTGGGTGGGTGGGGTGGGGGGAGAAGGTGTGTGGGTGTGTGGGGAGAAGGTGTGTAGATGTGTGTGTGGGGAGAAGGTGGGGGGGAGGGCAAGGAAGGGAAGAATAGAGAGAGTAAGGGTGGTGGTGGTTGTGGAAGGGGGGATAGAAAGGAAGGGGAAGAGAGAGATGAAGGAAAGGGAAGAACATAATTATAAAGTAAGGGTGCTGGTGGTGGAGGGGATAGAAAGCAAGGGAAAAAGAGAAAAAGAGAGAAAGGAAGGGAGAGGAGAAGAGTGACTGGGAGAGAAGGAGAAAGAAATGGAAGAAATAAGGTTGGAAAGGAGGAGGATAATGAGGAGAAAAGGAATGGGAAAGAGAAGAGAAGAAATCTGAAGGAAACGAGGGAAAGAAGCCGTGGAGAGAGAGGAAGATGCAATGAATAAAGAAGACTGGAAGAGAAGAGAAAAAGTGAGAAGAGAAAAATGAAGAGAAGAGGAAAGGAGAAGAAAAGAGGAAGGGAAGAGGTGTAGATGAAAAGGAAGAGAAAAGGGAAGAGGAAGGAATAAAGAAGAGAAAATAAAAGGGAAGAGAAAAGGAAATGGAAGAGGCGAAGAGGAAAGATGTGAAGAGAGAGAGAGAGAGAGAGAGAGAGAGGAGAGAGAGAGAGAGAGAGAGAGAGAGAGAGAGAGAGAGAGAGAGAATCCAGGAGAAGGAAGAGTAGGTACGAATGTGGGGAGAGGGAAGAAAAAAGTGGTTGGAAGGAGGTGTAGGAGGAGATTACACACATGCGCGCGCGCACGCAATCACCCTCACCCCTATACAAGGACACTCTTTCACACACACACACACACACACACACACACACACTTTAGCATAATCTATTGCATCGTTCTAAGACACGTTTAGATACATTACAATTTTCTCTCTCTCTCTCTCTCTCTCTCTCTCTCTCTCAGATATACATAAATATAGCCTACACACACACATATACGAAACCGATATTATGGACACATATTTTTACGCACATCAACATTATACACACACACACATTTACACAATCATACACACAGTTTCATCTTACACACACACACACACACACACACACAAGGCCACAAGGACAACCTCTATATGGACCGGGGGACAGGGAACAACCCACGCCCTCGATCTTAAAATGGGGGGAGGGGGGGGGCGGAGGGGTAAGGGAGGGGGGGGTTGTTACTGGACTATGAGAGAGAGAGAGAGAGAGAGAGAGAGAGAGAGAGAGAGAGAGAGAGAGAGAGAGAGAGAGAGAGAGAGAGAGAGAGAGAGAGAGAGAGGAAGGGAAATAAGGGAAGTAGAAGAGAGATAAGAACGTACTATATATAATTATAGCTTAATTAATTTTATATGAATAGGATTCCTTTATTGATAAAAAAAAATAAGAATAAAAGCGAAAACAAAAGAGTGCGATTTAAAACAAAATATATACCGTATATATAAAAAAATTGCTGTCGCGTGGTGTTATAGGGAGAATCTCATCTTGGTAAATTGGAGGGCTACTTTTTCCTTCTAACTATGCCATGCAGGACACAGACGACCTTAAGGGAGAGGTTTTGTGTTGGTAAATCTGGAGCAACTGAATCCGCCAAACTATTCCAAGCAGCAGAGCACTATTATTTTTGCTCTTCTAGTCCTGTTTCCCAGTATACTTTGGGGAGAAATCAAAGCACTCCAATGTACCAAAAAGGAATTACCACCTTAATGTTACTAATAGGGGAGCATATGTTTGGTGGCATAGTTTGGAGGAATCAGAATATCTCCTTAATTAATATACAGGAGGCACCATAATATTAGTCAAGAAAGGTATAGATGGGTTCTGATTCCTCCTGACTATGCCATGAAACAGCCTCTTTTTATATACGTGGTGTTTCGTGGCAATGTTTGAAGGACTCACTAACCTCCATTTTTTTCCGACAACTACATCACGGGGTGTTTCAGGAGATACATGGAAATACTCTTAGCACAACGCATATCATAATTCCCCCTCAGTGCCAACCCATCGCTAAATATGTATACACCTCACTGATACACCGTCAAACATGGACCTGAAATATTTGGAGAGAGAGAGAGAGAGAGAGAGAGAGAGAGAGAGAGAGAGAGAGAGAGAGAGAGAGAGAGAGAGGAGAGAGAGAGAGAGAGAGACTGGGTGTGTTTGTGTGAAAGAGAGAGACACTGCACAATCATGTGTATGTGTGTGTGTGTGTGTATGAGAGAAATTGCATGTGTGAGAGAGAGAGAGAGAGAGAGAGAGAGAGAGAGAGAGAGAGAGAGAGAGAGAGAGAGAGAGAGAGAGAGAGAGAGAGAGACTGGGTGTGTTTGTGGTGAAAGAGAGAGACACTGCACAATCATGTGTATGTGTGTGTGTGTGTGTGTTTGTGTATGAGAGAGAGAAAATTGCATGTGAGAGAGAGAGAGAGAGAGAGAGAGAGAGAGAGAGAGAGAGAGAGAGGAGAGATAACCTTACTCCCACCATGAAACGCAAACCCACCTGAGAACAAAGGGAAGATGATAAAGATGCTGGGAGCAGAGACCCTCCAAATTGGTGAGAATGAATTCACACACAGTATTGACCCGTTCACAATAATAGCCAACTTCCTATTGACAATTTCACAGCTACTACAGTTGGCGTTGTAATAAACCGAGGTATAACAAATTTATAGCAATATCAACACGACGTTAAGGACCCTATGATTGTGTATGAAACTTGGTGGCTTCTGTTCCTCCTGACCATGCCACGAAACAATATCCTTCCATATTGGTGGTGTTTCGTGGCAATATTTGAAGGACTCATTAACCTCAACTGTTTCTGACTACATCACAGGGGTCGCTTAATAGTCACGAAACAGAAATTATCGACACTTGTAATGAAACGGTACCGAGAGAAATATTACTGTAGGCTACTAATAGGGGATCTGTTTCGTGGCATAGTTTGGAGGAATCAGAGACCTTCCAATTCACCAACAAACGAATCTTCCTCAAGGACTTTGTAATCGTGTATGAGACTTGGTGGCTTCTGATTCCTCCTGACTATACCACGAAATAAATAAATAAATAAATAAACATATATATATATATATATATAAAGAAACAAATAAATAAATAAATACAAAATAAATATATAATCTATCTCGAACGAACAAACCGAAGCAACTGTAAAAGACTGAATGGAGTGGTATAGTATATGTATCTTTATAAAGGTTGGTTCAGTTGAGTAAACAATAATAAATAATAATAAAAGTAAATAATAAATAAAGATCGATAAGATAAAGATACGATTTATAACTCACCGTCCACTCCACCAGCCATGGCTCATATTTAAGGAAGGATTTTACTGGTGCTTTCAAACACTGCTACGAAACATGATACCTTACCATATACTCGTTACTGTGTTGTTATTTTGTTTCTTGGCATAATTTGGAGGAATCAGTAGCCTCTCTAACATTAAACAGGACACACACACACACACACACATTCAATACTATCCACACACATACACACACATTCAATACTATCAACACACATACACACACACATACAATAAACACTAACAATAAACAGGACACACACACACACACACACACATTTAATACTATCAACACACACACACACACACACACACATTCAACACTATCAACACACACACACACACATTTAATACTATCAACACACACACACACACACATTTAATACTATCAACACACACACACACACAGCTGACAAAATAGTATTCAAGCTAGAGTAGCGGTGTAAATAAGGTTGGTGTAGGCAGGACCACGCCAGGGGGAGGCAGTGTTTGTAAACAATGGATATGTTGTGTACTCTCTCTCACTCTCACTCTCACTCTCACTCTCTCTCTCTCTCTCTCTCTCTCTCTCTCTCTCTCTCTCTCTCTCTCTCTCTTAATGGATGTTACAAGGAGTTACAAGGAAAAGAAGTACCCTAGAAGACCTTACGATCCATACAAAGAGGGTACCTGTGGGTTTAGTTGCGCAAGTAGGCGACCGTCCTCGAATGTGTCATGTGAAACCATCAAGGAACACTCGCACAACGGCTTAAACACCTAGACGGTGATTTAAGGCTTTGTCTAATCTGGACTTGAACTGATCCACAGAGTTGCTGTTGACTACATCAGCAGGAAGCGCGTTCCAAGTACCGCAGATGCTGTATGTAAAGAACTTACCACACAGATCACGGTTGTATCGCTTCAGTTCAAGTTTGTAGCCATGATTCCTGGTTGTGCCCTCACTGAGTTGGAAAATGTCCCTGTAGTCTACATTGTCAAAGCCTCGTAGTATTTTAAACACTTCGATAAGCTGACCACGCAGTCTCCGGGTTTCCAAAGAGAACAGGTCGAGTTCTACCAACCGATCTTTATAGCTCTTGTGTCTAAGAGAGGGTATAAGTTTGGTTGCCCTGGCTTGCACTCGTTCCAATCTCGCGATATCCTTTCGGTAAAAAGGACTCCAAAACTGGACTGCATACTCCAGGTGCGGTCGGACAAGGGAATTGTACAGACAAAGTACTATCTCCTTGTTCCGGTATCCAAACTGTCGCTTTATGTACCCTAACATCCTTTGGCTTTCTTCTCAAGCCTCAATACACTGCTTTGAGAACTTGAGGTCACTGGTGATAGTTACACCCAAGTCTTTCTCAGTATCAGTGCTTACGAGAGCATTGCCCTTAAGGTTATACTCTGTTCGGGGGTTTCTGTGGCCTATATGCATAACTTTGCATTTGTTCACGTTAAATGGCATTTGCCACGTGTCAGACCACTCCCCGATCTTCCTAAGATCTTCTTGTAAGCGGGTAGTATTTCCTTCTTTCGCGGGACATTCATACCAAGCTTAGTATCATCGGCGAATTTGGAAATCTTGGCAACCATGTCACCATCCACGTCATTAACATAGATGATAAACAGTAGTGGTCCCAGAACAGAACCTTGGGGAACACCGCTAGTAACGGGCACCCACTCTGAAGCCTGTCCATTCACTACCACCCGCTGCCGTCTGTCACTTAGCCAGTTCTCTATCCAATTTGCCACATTTCCGTCTATGCCCAGTGCACGCACTTTCCGAAGGAGGCGGCGGTGGGGTACCTTATCAAAGGCTTTCTGAAAGTCTAAGTAGACAACATCGACCGCTTTATCCCGATCATGCTCACTGAAAACAAAATGGAAAAATTCCACCAGATTTGTGAGGCATGACCGGTGCTGCCGGAACCCATGCTGGGAACCCCTCAGTAGCAAATTTGATTCTAAGTGTGCTGTTATTTTGTCCACCATGATGCTCTCCATGAGTTTACAGACTATCGAGGTTAAACTGATGGGTCTGTAGTTTGACGGTTGGCTAGCATCTCCCTTCTTGAAGATAGGAGTCACCTCTGCCTCACGCCAGTCTCTAGGAACGCATCCAGTCTGGATTACCATGTTGAAGACCATGCACAGGTGCCGTGATACTTCACCATGCACTTCTTTCAGCACTCTAGGTAAGAACCCATCCGGACCGGGGGACTTGTTTGCTTTTAATTCGATTATTTTTCTCTCGATTTCTTCTTGGGTGAAGACCATTGACTCCAACTTCTCACTGAAGGAGTCCAAAGGTTCGGGAATGGGACCACTCTCCTCAGAGAACACTGAAGAGAAATACTCATTTAAGAGGTTAGCATTTTCTGCATCAGAGTGCATCAATGCTCCATCCTCATTCACCAAGGGACCGATCCTGCGTCGGATTGGTTTACGGCCATTCACATAACTGAAAAACTCCTTGGGGTTCTCTTTGCAGAGTCTAGCCACACGGACCTCCTCAGCACGCTTAGCCGCCCTTATTTTGGACTTCACGTTTCGATTCAGTCTTCTATGACCGTCAAAGTCCCCAGATGTCTTCGCTCGACGATACGCAGTTCTCCTCTCCCTTAGTAGGTTACGGATTTCCCGATTAAACCACTTAGGTTGAATGAACTTCTGACCTGTTCCCTTCAGAGGAATAAAGCGCGACTGAAGTTCCATGAAGGAAAACAAGAATGACCTCCACAGATCATCAGCACTCTCTCCCTCCTCTAGTTCCATTTCAGCAACACTTTCACGAAGACCTGCAAAGTTCGCTCTCCCCATGTCTAATTTTCTATGCACCGGGGTCACGGACTCCATATTAGGGACTTTAACTGAAAATCTTATAAGCTTGTGGTCGCTTCCACCTATTTCTTCGTTTACAGAGAGGTCTTGAATGATGTCATCCTCTGAGGTGAGGACCAAGTCGAGTATGTTAGCACCTCTTGTTGGCTCCCTTACCCATTGAGTGAGGAATTCATCATTTACAAACTCCAAGAGTGGTGTGTTCTCGGCAGAGGGCTCTCTGGTTTCCCAGTCAACATGTGTGTTGAAGTCCCCCATAAGGATGCACACCCTGCCGTCCACTACTTCACCCAGCAACTGGTATAGGTCCCTGTC
This sequence comes from Petrolisthes cinctipes, assembly GCA_033782935.1. Lineage (NCBI taxonomy): Eukaryota > Metazoa > Arthropoda > Malacostraca > Decapoda > Porcellanidae > Petrolisthes > Petrolisthes cinctipes. The sequence continues at coordinate 82,205 of JAWQEG010000718.1, forward strand.
CATCTCACTGAGTTGTCCAGGGGGTCTATAAAGCAGCAGGGTTCTGTATTTTGCAGTGCCTATTTCTAGGTCAACTCCAAGGAGCTCGTGGTTCGATGTGATGTTGCAGGTCATCGATTTGATGGAGTTCTTTACATACAACAGCACACCACCACCCCCTCTGTCCTCTCTATCTTTGTGGAAGAGTTGGTAGCCTGGAATCACGAATTCCCCTTCAAGATCTCTGTCTGAGGTTCTCAACCATGACTCCGTTATGGCCACCATCTCGGGTTCCTCTGTCGCAACGAGGGCCCGCAGTTCCAAAAACTTGTTTCGGATGGACCTGGCGTTGAACAATAGAACCTTCAGGGAACCCCCAACTGCAGGGCTCCCTAGACTCCTCCGTTTCCCGGTTTGGACATTGTCTTGGTAGTGCTGGGGATATCCTTCTTCAGGATCTCAGCGAATGTCTTCTCTGGGGTCACTCTAGCATAGCGACGAGGGCTCTCCTCCACGCTCGGTCGAGTGCTCCTGAGACATCGTCGGACGGCGTCTTCCATTAATTTGGAAAGCACTTCTTTCCCCTTTAGTGAGAGATGTGTACCATCCCTCTGGTAGAGGTCGTCTCTACCAAAGAGTGAGGTGTAGGGGTCCACAAAGAACACCCCCTCGGCAGTACACAAATCAGCCAGGCGCTGATTTACTGCAATGTTCTTTGACAGAGCAGTCCCTAAAGGGCCTCTCCTTGGGAGCATGCCGACAACTACCCTTCTGCGGGTTTTTAACCCACAGTCATCTACTGCACCGATCACATCCGAGAGGACTCCTTCGGTCATGCCTACTCTACCATTTCTCAGGTAGATGTCATTACCACTCACCATGAGTGCAATGACAGAAGATCTGGACGTTTGGATCCTCTCAGCTTCCTTTCGGAGGTCAGCATTGCCATAACCTGGCAAACAATTCACCTTCACAGAAGTGTGAAGGCGATCTGCCATTAGGGGTTGCAGCCCTCGTGCCTGGGAATCACCTACAATGTGTATATCCACAGGCCTCTCCTTGGTAGGAGCACGAGATGCCTTGTGAGGAACCCGAGAGTGTTTTGAATTCCTGCCGGGCTCGTCACTTCCTCCAGGTTGCTTCTTCTTCTTCTTTTTCTTCTTCATTTTCTTTTCCTTCTTATTTGATTCCTCACTTTCTTCTAATCCCTCCTCAACTGTCTTCTTGGGTTTTTCTCCCTTCTCCATATTCTCCTCCTCTTTTTCATCACACTTTTCTGCAGTCTCTTTTCCTTCTGCAGTCTCTTCTCCCTCTTCATTGTTGCTGTTCTTCTTCTTGTTGTTTTTCTTCTTGTTGTTCTTTTTCTTGTTCTTCTTCTTCTTCTTCTTCTTTACCGCCGTGGTGGAGCTCTCCGGTGAAGAAGCTCCTTGGACTGCCTCGTCTCTCACATGGCAGTCACACCTCTGCGAGTTCATTCGGAGAACTTCCTCCTTTAGGGAGTTGTTCTCCTTCGTGAGCAGCGAGATGTGCTTCATCAACCTCTCCTCGAGTTTGCAAAAGTCGCAGACACTCGAGGAGTCTAGGTCGCTCGCACTCCTCCCGCTGAAGTCCTCACACCAGCGGTACACCTTGCATGTAGTACATGTAAATTTTCTTGCTGATGGACCAGTCATCTCGCTCTAATTCAATTTCAGACCAATAATATAAAAGAAAGGGTAGTGTGATTTGGTCTCGCATAAGTCTCATCCGCCTACTTCCAGAAGGTTTTCGGTCGTTCGGCCAACAGAAACCTTATGAGCCAAGCACACCAACCCTAAGGTCTCCCCTGGGTCGGACGGCCCCAATCGTGCCGCAGCTCCCAACTGAGCAGCACAAGAGTCCTAAGTAAATGGGACTCTGATTTTTCGACAGGGGTGCTTGAAGTGTAACCGTCGTCCTACTAATCCCTACTAATCCTCCATCCGCGGCCAAACTTAAAGCAAATAGTAAAACTAAATGTCCACGACTTAATCCGAGATCTTTTACTGGCCTGGCAGCCAGCGAGGCACGAAAGCTCTCTCACCAAAGAGCAGTCGAGCCTTTAGGCACCTAAGAACGGTCACAGGGAGCTGGTCAGGCTTATTAATCTAAGAGAATACCTACGGGGGTCCTGAGGCATCTCCATTACTCGTACCCCACACGCCTGAGATCCCTTCAATCTCAGCCCTTTCGAAACCTGTGAGCGTTAAAAGGCGTTGTTTTAGGAGGTTCCAAAGCCTCCCTTCTCACACGGCATAAGGTAGCTGGTGAGGTCCTTAACAATAAAAACTTATATCGAAAGTGATGAAGATTTTTTTTTTTTTTTTTTTGTTAGGACAGTTAAAGAGCAGTTGTGAAACTTAATATTAACATGAAGATTTGACAACTCTTAGTCAGGATCCTAATAACGCTACCTTTCTGGCACGGGTAACCCAACTGGACTAAATGTCCCCCAGCATAGCTAGCAAAATTCAAACAGATCACACAAGCTCTCTCTTTTAATGGATGTGGTGTTCTCTCTCTCTCTCTCTCTCTCTCTCTCTCTCTCTCTCTCTCTCTCTCTCTCTCTCTCTCTCTCTCTCTCTTAATAAATGTGTTGTACTCTCTCTCTCTCTCTCTCTCTCTCTCTCTCTCTCTCTCTCTCAAAGACGTTGTTGCACTGGGGCCTGTAGTTGTTATATTTACATGACAACAACAACAACAAGTGTCTCAAGTGAATTCAGAACTGTGTTGCCATTTGCTTTTATGTATTTATGTAGCAAAGAGTTTCCAAAAGGACTTACTGTTTAGACAATAATCCTGGTGTGTATATTTTATAGCTATATTCCTTTCCATTATATTTTTGGCGCTATTGGTGTGAGTAGGCTATAGTATTTCTGTGGAGATGCTATTGTTGGTGAATTAAAAGGTCCCTGTGATGTCTCTAAACTATGCCACGAAACAGCAGCAGATCCCCCATTAGTACCATTGAGGGTGTCTAAATTCTGGCACAGTTAGGAGGAATCAGCAGTAGCCTTCCAATTCACCAACAAGAGATTCGAATCCTCTTTACTTGGTGCTCTCTTCTTCATCTATCTTCCTCCCGTCAACACGTAACTATAGGAAATTCGTCACTATCTGAAAATAATACTCTAGACCCACAAGACCTACCATACTGAATATTGTGTTCATTAATACAGGAAAGGTCAAAATAGAGTCCCGTTAGTAAGGGGGAATGAAAACTTTTGTCCACAACGGTACATGCAAGACGCCGCCAACAAAAAGAAGAGTCTAAAAACAGCATCACTTCCCCAATGTTTTTGTTGCGTTCACTTTAAGTAAGAGGGAAGGCCAGGGAAGGAAGGAGAGGCGAACATGCAAATATACACACATACATAATTATAATATACACGCACAAGACATGCACACATACCAACACACTCAAACACACACGGATTCATACATAATTTAACCAACACACTCACATACACACAACCATACTTAAAAAATACAGCAACACATAAGCACACACATATAAAACACACACTAACGCACCTATACGCCTCTCATAATCATTCCATACACCAATCACAAAACCTCAGACACACATACAAATGAGTTTTCTGATTTACAATAATATAAATAGAATAAGATTTCCACCTTTGTGCTCAATGTGTTTACAAGGGACAAACTAAACCCCTTGAATCGCAAATGGTAATTAGTTAGAAGGTTTCGTTCACTGTGACCGTCATAACACACACACACACACACACAAAACAAAAAGCTCTATACCCCTCCCACCTCTCTCCACACACACACACTGTATACTCATCCCCCACCACACCACACAGCACACACACACAAACACTATATTCCTCCCCACCACACCACACAACACAAACACACACAGACACACAAACCGTATGCCTCTCCCTCCACACACACACACACACACACACACACACACACACACACACGGTCACCACCACTGAGGCCACGAGGGTATGTGTACCAATAAACAGTGGGTCAGTTTGTTTGCGGTTTGTGCATGTCATAAGATAAACAAACGCACGTGTAGGCTTTAACACACACATACGAATAATAAACACTGGTTATCCCTCCCGCGTGTTAGACTCCCATCTACACATTAATGCTAATTAACCCAATACACACACCAATGCTCACTCACACTCAAGGCAATTCTTACTTTTATACACACACGTATTGCACACAACTTGCACACATCTAATTTTACCTAATTAGTTTACTACAATATTACAATACTTCTGCATAACGTAAGCAGTCGTGTTTTTATGTTTTGTTTTATCAGTATCAAATAAATATCTATCGAATTCTTCAAAATGGAAATATCTACTTCACCAGTCAGTTCACATTGACTAATATATCCGATCATTGTACATCCTATACAGAAAATATCACACACACCCATGGGATTAGGATATAATGGCTGGTTTTATTTTTTCTCTCTCCCTGGGACCATCTCTAAGAATATATACACTGATGCCAAACACACCCGCCTAGGCTATATCATGTGTCACGGACATAAACATTTACACACTAGATCAGGCACACATTCGTCAAGTGTCAAGGAGAGTCACCCACCCCACCTAGACCCCTCGCGTACTGTGTCTGTCTGTCTGTCAAACACTAAAGCCAAGAAATATAACCTCTTTATTAATTTGTATACTTTGACAATAGAGAGAACGTTGAAGCCATGCACGAAAATGTTGACAGTTATAGTTCTCGTATGTTTGTGTAAATATATGAAAGCGACAGTACACACACACAACTTTCCATTTCAGATTATCACATTGTAGTTGTTATGAGGTTGGTAATAACGACGCTAAATAGCTTAGATCATTCATTACCAGTTCTATGAAAACAACAAGTCAGAAGGTCTATTTTTTTTTCCACAAGCATCAATTAACCCGCCGCGGGTCTAAAGTATATTCTTCACACGCATTGCACAGTAGCGGACTAAAGTTGTCGATGCTAATGAATACAAGATGCAGTGCTTTTGTTTACATCATCATCTCGTCCACACACACACACACTCACCATAAACAACACACACATATATATATACACACACACACACACACACACACACACACACACACACACACACACACACACACACACACACACACACACACACACACACACCGTAAACAACACATACACCACAAACAACACACACACACACACACACACACACTATAAACAACACACACACTATAAACAACACATACACCATAAATAACACACACACACACACAAACACAAAAGAGCTCCCCCAAACCACACCCCTCACCGCAAATACTAGGACCAATGCCACCACCATCACTACTATAACCACAGCTGTCATCACGGCAACCACAACTATACCACAATCCGTCCCCGGCCACTAACTACACTACCACACACACATATAACCACAACCACTAGTCATCATCATCATTATCATCATCATATTAAGGTGATTACATTTAACACTTTATCAGAATCACTTCATTTTTTCTGTCTGAATGCTAAAGGGGAGAGAGAGACATAGAAAAGATTTACAAATTTGCTGCTCACTCACACACACACACACACACACACACACACACACACACACACACACACACACACACACACAAACACACACACACACACACACACGTCACGCACAGGCACCAGTTATAAAAAGAGGAACAGGATGCATCTCATATATTACAACTCTAATGACAACAATGAAAATGATTTATGAGGTTCAAAGGTTTTATATTGTTATCCACCCATTACAGTGCTCTCATCTTGCCACCAGCCGATGAACTCCACATATAGAAACATTGTGTGTACCGTTGCGGACACATGAAACAGTCACACCTTAATCTGAGGGGATGGGGGGCCTCATTGAGCATAGGGTAGGACCGTCCTGTTCTATGCTTGATAAAGGGCCCGTTGAAAGTGTTTGTTTCATCTGTCCACAAACACCAACAAAAGCGATGTCTCCTCATTTGCCAAGTCATGAATTAATTATATGATTTGGTAAGCGTCACAGGGTGGTATTATTAAATGATAAAGCTCTTCCTCGCTTAATTCGTATTATACACAAAATGTGTGTGTGTGTGTGTGTGTGTGTGTGTGGTGTGTGTGTGTGTGTGAAACCACTCGACCACATCTCAACTAAAGACAGCCACAACTACCACAAGTACTATTCACACCACATCTCAACTGAATACAATCACAACTACCACAACACATCTCAATACAACCACAACTACCTCAAGACAGTTTTCTCACAACACATCTCAACCGAAGACAACCTCAAATACCAATAGTCTTCTTGCATCTACTCATCACTCGGTACACTTACAACCACTTGCTGTAACTACAAATACCACGACTGCTCTCACCATTAGCAGTCACCACTACAACTACCACAACTGCTAATCACCACAACAATCATCTCAATACTTACAACCACCAGACCCACCTAATATCACTCTTTCCATCAGAGTTCTAAGAGGTACTGGGGCAGGACTGAGGGACGGACGGGGGTAGGAATGGAATGGAATGGAAGGGAAGGGAAGGGAAGGGAAGGAAAAGATAGGGAAGGAAAAGGAAGGAGAAAAAAGGGAGGGGAAGGAGAAAAAAGGGAGGGGAAGGAGAAAAAAGGGAGGGGAAGGAGAAAAAAGGGAGGGGAAGGAAAAGGAAGGGAGAGGAAAGGCAGGGAAAAGGAGGTAAAGGCGGAGCTAAAGACAGAGGCAAGGTAGAGTAAGGAAGGGTAGAAGAGGGCAGGGCAGGGCAGGGCAAGGTGTATGTATGGGTAGGAGAAAACACCTGCCACCCAGTAATAACTTTAGCCTGACCATAGGACTAACATGGGTCTTACCTGGGGTTATATATCTTTCTCTCACCGCTTACCTTCCCTTCTCTCACACCTTCCACACCATCTCTCTCTCTCTCTCTCTCTCTCTCTCTCTCTCTCTCTCTCTCTCTACCAGCGTTGCTATCGCTATTACCAATCTCTGTTCCCTCCCTCCCTCCCTACTTTCTCACCTTCTCCAAACACCGCCTCCTTCCCTTTACTTCTCAACACTCTCTTTCTTGATTACTTCCCTCCCTCTTTCTCCCTTCCACATTTTTCTCTCCTTCTTTCCCTCCCTTTCATTGCACCTCCACCATCACCGCCTTAATTAAACATTTTACATTACCTTATTTTTCTTCTGTTTTCTTCTCTTATGTGGTCAAACTGGGTGGCTACTTATTCCTCCAAACTATACGCCACGAAACAGATCCCTATATTGAAAACACTGAGTTAACTCCGTAATCATACTATCACCTTCACCTTTACCCAATCATGTTGTTATCTACCATTTTAATTAACGGCCTTGTGTTGACGACAGAAAACACAATTAATTAATATTACCTGCCTGAATATACCACCTTCCTCAACACAATAATATTATTAAGTTTACCTTGGAAGAAGAATCGTGGAAGAGTTAGTTAAGCCGCACACTACAGGCACCTTACAGTCTGCAATGACAACAAAACAAATATACATTAGTGCAAAAAGATAAAAATTAAAAATTAAATTTAAAATAAAATTACTACTACTACACTACTACAACTATTACTACTACTACAATAATAATAATAATAATAATAATAATAATAATAAATAACAACAACAATAATAATAATAATAATACCAAAAATAGATAAAAATATCTAAAATTATAAATATAATTATATATACATATGTTATGCCAGCCTGTGTTCATAACTTATATGTATTCACACATAAAATTTTCCTACACTAAACTTTTCCCCAACAGCATAAACTAAGGAAGTAATAGAATAGTGTCAAGTGTTGTTGGTGATAAATCTGAAGCAACTTATTCCCCCAAACTATTCCAGGCAACAGGATACCATTATATATATACATTGATTCTGTTTCCTGTCATATTTTGGAGGAATCAAGATCATCAGGCAGCGAAAGGGTTAATTAATATAAAGTAATGTATGTATTTAAGGGGAGAACCTCTTTTGAATATTTTAGAGAACTGCTGAATCCTCCAGGGTTAATTAATATAAAGTAATGTATGTATTTAAGGGGAGAACCTCTTTTGAATATTTTGGAGAACTGCTGAATCCTCCAAAGTATATAATTATGTCACGCATCAGATACTCCATTAGCAAGAGTGAGGTGATTTTTTTTTTCTGTTTTTTGGATAGTTTGGGGGAATCAGTAGCCCTCAAAAAAGTTACCAAAAAGATCTTAGGTTCTTCTCTCCTTTCTATTCATTCACAGTTTCTATTATTTCTATTTTTATTTAATTTATATTTCTAAACTTTACTTTCATCTTCTTTACCTTCCTCTCATCAACATATTATCTCCCTTGTTCCCTCCCTCCCTCCCTCCTTTCCTCCCTCCCTCCCTCCTTCCCTCAATCACATCTCCTCTTACTCCTTCCTTTCTATCCCCCCGCCCCTCTCCCTCTCTTCCTATATTACCAAATAGTATCTTCTTACTAATTATTTTTCCTTCGCCCCCTCCACGCCCCCCCCCCTCCCCTCATCATCCCTTCCTCATTTCTCTTCTCACTTTCCATTCTTTCTCCCTCTCGCTTTCCCTCCTTACTTTCCATTCTTTCTCCTTTCCTTTTTTCCTTTTTTCTACCTCGTTCCTTCCCTTTCTTCACTTTCATTCTTTCTCTCTCTTCCTCCTTTCATTTCTTCATTTTTTCTCCTCCCTCATTCCCTTTCTTCACTTTCCATTCTTTCTCTCTCTCTCTCTCTCCTTCCCCTTCTTCCTTTTCCATTCTTTCTCCCTCTCTCCTCCCTTTTTTCCTCCCTCTCTCCTCCCCTTTTTTCACTTTCTATTCCTTCTCCCTTCTTTCCCTCACTTTCCATTTCCCTCTCTCCACGTGTCTTCTCTTCTACCTCCTCTCTTTATTTCCTCTTATCTCCCTCTTTATCACCACTCTCCTCCTCCCTCCCTATCTCCCTCTTCATTACCTCCTTCTCTCCTTACTTCCCCTTACCTCCCTTTTCATCACCTCCCTGTTCCTTCCTCCCTCTTTTATCCTCCCTCCATACCTCCTTCTCTCCTTACTTCCCCTTACCTCCCTCTTCATCACCTCTCTGCTCCTCCCTCTTCCCCTTCCCTACCCTTCCCTTCCCCCCACCTCTAGTGCGGGCCTGATGCGTACCCAAGTATTGTAACCTAAATTAGATTTTAAAATAAATCATATAATTGTAGTAAAGAATATGCATATATTGATAAAATAACAGCAATCACACTAATACTAATATTAACAAACAAATAAATAAAAATAAAAATTATACTATTAATAGCAATAACTGTATAAATAATAATAATAATAATAATAATAATAATAATAATAATAATAAACTCAAAACCACACTAAAAGTTCATTGGGTATCCTTGTTGACTCGTTACACAAGTATTGCTTAAAAAAAAAAAATGTATGAATCAATGAGAGAAAGCAGACGGTGAGAAGAACCCAGACAGGTAGGTAGGTAGGTAGGTAGGTAGGTAGGTAGGTAGGTAGGTAGGTAGGTAGGTAGGTAGGTAGGTAGGTAGGTAGGTAGGTAGGTAGGTAGGTAGGGTGGAGGAAAGGAAGGGAAGGGAGGGTGTGATAAGGGAAGGGAAGGGAAGTGTAGTAAAGTGTAGGGGAGGGAGGGAGGGAGGGAGGGAGGTAGGTAAGGTGGGATAAGGGAAGGGAAGTGAATGGAAGTTGGGATAAGGGAAGGGAAGTGAAGGGAGGGGAGGTAGGTAGGGTGAAGGAAAGGAAGGGAATGGAAGGTGGGATAAGGGAAGGGAAGTGAAGGGATGGGTGAAGGAAGGGAAGGGTAAAGGCAAAGGAAAGGATGGGTAAAGGAAGGGAAGGGTAAAGGCAAAGGAAAGGGATGGGTAAAGGAAGGGATGGAAGTGAAGGAAGGGAAAGGTGAAGGCAATGGAAGGCAAGGGATGGGTGACGTCAGAGGCAGTATTGGTAGAGGGTGTGAGACAGTCTGACCTATGACACCTCAACACTGTGTGGGAGGACGACCCCATGAATCCAGCCACCCCCCCCCCCACTCCCTCAGCCCCTCCACCCCCTCCTCCCTCAGCCCCTCCTACCTCAGCCCCTCCTCCCTCCACCCCTTCTCCCCCTCCTCCCTCAGCCCCTCCTCCCTCCACCCCTTCTCCCCCTCCTCCCTCAGCCCCTCCACCCCTCCTCCCTCCACCCCTCCTCCCTCAGCCCCTCAACCCTTCCTACCCTCAGCCCCTCCTCCCCTCCACCCCTTCTCCCCCTCCTCCCTCAGCCCCTCCATCCCCTCCTCCTCGGCTCCTCCTCCCCCTCCTCCCAGTGCCTCCTCTCTTCTACCCTTCCTCCCTCTCATATAGTGAATCCCCCTCCTTCTGCCCCTTCGCCCTCCTCCTCCTCCTCCCTCAGCCCCTCCCTCTGTCCTTTCTCCCCCAATGCCTTCCTCAATTTCCTATTCCCTCTGCCTCCCTCTGACCACCTCCTTCAATATCTCCCACTCCCCTATCTCAAGTCTCCCTCCCCCTTTTCTCTGACTCCCTATTACTCTCCTCCGCCCCATGCCTCCCCCCTCTCTCTACTCCCTCTCCCTCTAATCTCATCCTCTTCCCAGTTTTTTCTTTACCTCTTTAATTCCTTTCATGCACACACTCTTTCACCCACACATTTTCCATCCATCTCATTCTCCTACCCCCCCCCCCCAGCCACTCACTCTTTAGGACACCCGAGAGTAAACAAAGAGGAAATCCAGCCACGAGGACGAAGGACGAGGGACGAGGGAAATGTGTAGTCCTGTAAAAACAAGTAGTAAATCTAGCCACGAGAATGGAGGACGAGGGACGAGAGACGAAGGAAATGTGTGCCCCTGTCTTGTATAAACTTAGTAAATCTGGTCACGAGAATGGAGGAAGAGGGACGAAGGAAATGTGTGATCCTGTAAAAAAACGTAGAAAATCTAACCACGAGGACGAAGGACGAGGGAAATGTGTACCCCTGTCCTGTAGTAACCTGCCCCGGAGGTTACTACTACTACTACTACTACTACAACTATTATTACTACTACTACTACTACTATTATTACTACTACTACTACTACTACTACGACTACTACTACTACAACAACACCAACTACAACAACAACAACCTTCTCAGACAGACAGGCAGGACTCCCACCGTGACATCCTTCCTGGGAACACACACACATCCTGTTCCCATGCCAACTGGTTCTATAATCTAGATGATGATGATATAATTATGGTTTACACAGAGTCATTCCTGTACATTTGCATCTAAAACACAACATGAAGGATAAATAGTTTCCCTTTCCTGCCTCTTCGTGACGTAGCTCCTTGATCATGGGTAGAGAGGTAAAGGGGAAAACTCTGTTGTTGTTGTTGTTGTTGTTGTTGTTGTTGGTGGTGGTGGTGGTGGTGAATTGGAAGGCTACTGATTCCTCCAAAGTATGCCAAGAAACAGGAACAGCTGAAGTAAAATAATGGGGGCCTGTTGCTTGGAATAGTCTGCAGGAATCAGTTTTTTATTTAAGGGGAGATTTTCTGACTACATCACAGGGTCCCTTAAAATATTAGTGTAGGGTCTGTGAGAAAGAGACCTGGAAGACACTGGAGAGAGAGAGAGAGAGAGAGAGAGAGAGAGAGAGAGAGAGAGAGAGAGAGAGAGAGAGAGAGAGAGAGAGAGAGAGAGAGAGAGAGAGAGAGAGAGAGAGAGTAAACAGGTGTATAGGGTTGACTTGGTGAGAAACACGACAGACAGACAGGCATAACCAACAAACAGACAGACTCCCATCATGTCCCGTATAAGAGGAAGAGACTAATACAGACACAACACTTCTCTCAATGAAGAAAGATGAGTACAGTACAAGCTTCAACACTAACACCATTAACTCATATTAGGCTTATAAATGTGGGAAATATTGTGCTGCCTCACAGAAAGTTGTATATTATGTAGGCTACAGTCACAGATTGGTATGAAAAGATGTAGGGAAGAGGCATCAATTCAGGGGCACTAAGAATTTTAGTCGGTAGGTTGGTAGGTAAGTCGGTAGGTAGGTACAACCATGGCTGAAAGTCCATGAGCATGGGGTGGTGTAAACCACAGCCGATACTGAGCAGAGAGTTGGAACAAGATAAGTTTCCACACCCCTTTGAC
>JAWQEG010000719.1:0-5000 GCA_033782935.1 Petrolisthes cinctipes
GGTTCAGTAGTAGTTGTGGGTTTAGTAGTAGGTTCAACAGTAGTTGTAGGTTCAGTTGTAGGTTCAACAGTAGTTATGGGGTTCAACAAGTAGTTTTAGGTTCAGTTGTGGGTTCAACAGTAGGTGTGGTTCACAGTAGTTGTGGGCTACAGTAGTTGTGGGTTCAACAGTAGTTGTAGGTTCAACAGTAGTTGTAGGTTCAACAGTAGTTGTAGGTTCAACAGTAGTTGTAGGTTCAACAGTAGTTGTAGTTTCAACAGTAGTTGTGGGTTCAGTTGTGGGGTTCAACAGTAGTTGTAGGGTTCAGTAGTGGGTTCAACGAGTAGTTGTGGGTGTGAACAGTAGTTGTGGTTGAACAGTAGTTGGAGGTTCAACAGTAGTTGTAGGGTTCACAGTAGTTGTGGGTTCGGTTGTAGGTTCAACAGTAGTTATAGGTTCAACAGTAGTTGTGGGTTCAGTTGTGGGTCAAACTGAGTTGTGGGTTCAGTTGTGGGGTTCAACAGTAGTTGTAGGTTCAATTAGTAGTTGTAGGTCAATAGTAGTTGTGGGTTCAGTTGTGGGTTCACAGTAGTTGTAGGTTCAACAATAGTTGTGGGTTCAACAGTAGTTGGAGGTCTACAGTAGTTGTGGGTTCATTGTAGGTTCAACAGTAGTAGTGGGTTCAACAGTAGTTGTGGGTTCAACGTAGATGTGGGTTCAGTTGTGGGTTCAACAGTAGTTGTGGGTTCAGTTGGGGTTCAAAAGTAGTTGTAGGTTCAACAGTAGTTGTGGGTCAAAAGTAGTGTAGGTTCAACAGTAGTTGTAGGTTCAACAGTAGTTGGGGGTTCAACAGTAGATGTGTGTTCAGTTGTGGTTCAATAGTAGTTGTAGGTTCAACAGTAGTTGTGGGTTCAGTATGGGTTCAAAAGTAGTTGTAGGCTCAACAGTAGTTGTGGGTTCAAAAGTAGTTGAGGGTCAACAGTAGTTGTAGGTTCCAACAGTAGTATGTGGGTTCAGTGGTGGGTTCAACAGTAGTTGTAGGTTCAACAGTAGTTGTGGGTCAGTTGTAGGTTCAACAGTAGTTGTAGGTTCAACAGTAGTTGTGGGTCAACAGTAGTTGCGGGTTCAGTTGTGGGTTCAACACTAGTTGTGGGTTCAATAGTAGTTGTGGGTTCAGTTGTGGGTTCAATAGTAGTTGTAGGTTCAGTTGTAGGTTCAATAGTAGTTGTAGGTTCAACAGTAGTTGTGGGTTCTACAGTAGTTGTAGGTTCAACAGTAGTTGTAGGTTCAACAGTAGTTGTGGGTTCAGTTGTGGGTTCAACAGTAGTTGTAGATTCAACAGTAGTTGTGGGTCAACAGTTGTTGTGGGTTCAACAGTAGTTGTGGGTTCAACAGTTGTGGGTTCAACAGTAGTTGTGGGTTCAACAGTAGTTATAGGTTCAACAGTAGTTGTAGGTTCAACAGTAGTTGTGGGTTCAACAGTAGTTGTGGGTTCAACAGTAGTTGTGGGTTCAGTGGTGGGTTCAACAGTAGTTGTAGGTTCAACAGTAGTTGTAGGTTCAACAGTAGTTGTGGGTTCAGTGTAGGTTCAACAGTAGTTGTAGGTTACAGTTGGACACATGAATGGGTGGTACAGCCCAGGTGAAAGATACTTGTCCCATTTGAGTAACCAGTGTCTATTATCAGGTAGTTGCTTTTTATTACCATCCTCAATACTGACTTCTGCCCCTCCTAATGACCAACCTAACCTAACCCAACCTAACCAGTGTCTATTATCAGGTAGTTGCTTTTTATTACCATCCTCGATACTGACTTCTGCCCCTCCTAATGACCAACCTAACCAACCTACCTAACCTAACCAGTGTTTATTAGTGCAGTTGCTTTTTATTACCATCCTTGATACTGACTTCTGCCCCTCCTAATTACCAACCCAACCCACCTAACCTAACCAGTGTCTATTATCAGGTAGTTGCTTTGTATTACCATCCTCAATACTGACTTCTGCCCCTGATGTCCCAATAAGGAACTTGATATTGGCAGAAATTGACCATCTTTCACTTGGGCTGTACCACCCATTCATGTGTCCAACTGTACCATCGTCAGTAGTGGAGTAGAAAAGTAGCCATAATATTTGTCGTTCCTTTTTTTCAGTAGAGATGAGCATGGACAGTTTTGGACAACAGACTGAACCCTGTATACGTGTGGCTACAGCATTCGTGAGTTTGTCTTGTATTCATGGGAGAGTTTACCTTAGTTTACATTGATATACAGCCTCAATCAAATATCCACCTACACCTTCCTTCCATGGTGCAAATAAATCAGTATCATATCAAAAAATAATCATACAACAACAACAACATCTTACGTCAACTCAACCCCCTCAATTATTATTATTATGAGGTGCTGCAAAATCATACACGTGTTGTTCTTTATTACCAAGATATTTATTATTATTATTATTATTATTATTATTATTATAATTATGAGGTGGTGCAAAATCATACACGTGTTGTTCTTTATTACCAAGATATTTATTATTATTATTATTATTATTATTATTATTATTATTATGAGCTGCAAAATGATACACGTGTTGTTCTTTATTACCAAGATATTTATTATTATTATTATTATTATTATTATTATGAGCTGCAAAATGATACACGTGTTGTTCTTTATTACCAAGATATTTATTATTATTATTATTATTATTATTATTATTATTATTATTATTATTATTATGAACTGCAAAATGATACACGTGTTGTTCTTTATTACCAAGATATTTACTACGATAGAAGGAAAGTGTCGGTGGATATTTGATTGTGGCTGTACCTTAGTTTACATTGGTGTACACTCGCAATCCAAAATCTGATACACTATAATATAAAATAATCATCCCATTTTTTCCTTTTTACAGTTTCCTCCACACACATTGAGGTTTCCTGCCAACTCAACTCAGACGACAACTCTTGCGGAGTGACACCTAAGATTTTAACTATCCTTGCTCAGAGTATTGGTCGATGGTATGTACTGGTGAATCATCATATTATTATCATTAGTAGTAGTGGTAGTGGTAGTGGTAGTAGTAGTGGTATGATGAAGACGATTAGTATTATTATTATTAGTTGTAGTAGTAGTAGTAGTAGTAGTAGTATGATGAAGACTATTATTATTATTACTACTATTACTATTACTATTATTATCACTATTACTATTACTATTATTATTATTATTATTATAACTACTATTATCATTATCATTACTATTATTATTATTACTATTATCATTATCATTATTATTATTACTATTATCATTATTATTATTATTACTATTATTGTTACTATTATCATTACTCTTACTATTACTATTACTACTACTATTATTATTATTACTATTACTACCATTATTATCATTACTATTATTATTATTATTTTCGTAGCCTGGTTTACGTAACGAATGCCGAGGATACGTTTGGCAGGAGGTTGGACAATGGCACCTGGACTGGGGCTATTGGCATGATGAATAAAGACGTGAGTAGGATTGAGTTGTAGTAGTTGCTGCTGTAGTTGTGGTTGTAGTATGCAATAACGTCGATGCTAAACTTTTCTCTCTTTACAGGAGGCTGACATGACCTCTGTTTTTTTATTTAAATATTTTTCCACCTAGGTGCAATAACGTCAAAACTTTTTCTTACAAGAGTCTGACATGACCTCTGTTTTTGTTTATAAATTATTTCTCCTCCTCCTTGATACAATAACGTCTAAACTTTTCTTTTTAGGAGGCTAACATGACCTCTGTTTATATATTATTTCTCCACCTCCTCCTAGATACAATAACTTCCCAACTCGATCCTAAAACTAAACTAAAATTTTCTCTTTCTCTTTACAGGAGGCTGATATGATAAGTGGACTGACCATTGACCAGTTTAGGGCCCAGGCTGGAGACTTGGGTGACTTTATTATCATGGACGAACACAGTGCTGCATACAAGCGTCCTAGTATCCAGTCTGACATTGTGGGTTTTGTTAAGCCTTTCACTCCCTTGGTAAATATAGGAATAATGTAGTTTTAACAGTAATTATTCTTGTTGTTATTATTATTATTACTATTACTACTATTATTATTATCATTACTATTACTACTATTACTATTATTATTATTATTATTATTATTTATATTAAGGTTATTATTATTATTAAAGTTATTATTAAAGTTATTATTATTATTATTATTATTATTATTATTATTATTGTCATTAATATAATTATTTATTGACAGGTATGTTTTGACAGGTATTTTTTTACAGGTGTAGTTTGACAGATGCGATTATTAATTTGACAGGTGTGATTATTAATTTGACAGGTGTGATTATTAATGTGACAGGTGTGATTATTAATTTGACAGGTGTGATTATTAATTTAACAGGTGTGATTATCAATTTGACAGGTGTGATTATCAATTTGACAGGTGTGATTATCAGTTTGACAGGTGTGATTATCAATTTGACAGGTGTGATTATTCATTTGACAGGTGTGATTAGTCATGTGACAGGTGTGATTATTAATATGACAGGTGTGATTATTAATTTGACAGGTATATTTTGACAGGTGTGATTATTCATTTGACAGGTGATTATTAATTGACAGGTGATTATTAATTTGACAGGTGTGATTATTAATGTGACCGGTGTGATTATCCATTTGACAGGTGTGATTATTAATTTGACAGGTGATTATTAATTTGACAGGTGTGATTATTAATTTGACAGGTGATTATTAATTTGACAGGTGTGATTATTAATTTGACAGGTGTGATTATTAATTTGACAGGTGATTATTAATTTGACAGGTGTGATTATTAATGTGACCGGTGTGATTATCCATTTGACAGGTGTGATTATTAATTTGACAGGTGATTATTAATTTGACAGGTGTGATTATTCATTTTGGACAGGTGTGATTATTAATTTGATAGGTGTGATTAATAATTTGACAGGTGTGATTATTTGTTTGACAGGTG
>JAWQEG010000719.1:7500-20000 GCA_033782935.1 Petrolisthes cinctipes
CATTACAGCTGTCCCCCTGCAATCTCCTCGTGGTGTTGTGGCTTCTATTACAACTACTACTTCTACAATTACGACTATTAATTAAGTATCTTTTTTACAGCTGTCCCCCTGTAATCTCCTCGTGGTGTGGTCAAGAGCTTAGCAGGACTATGGATTCTATTACAACTACTACTTCTACATTTATCTTCATTACAGCTGTACCCTTGCAATCTCCTCGTGGTGTGGTGACTTCAATTACAACTACTACTTCTACATTATGTTTTTTACAGCTGTACCCCTGCAATCTCCTCGTGGTGTGGTCAAGAGCTTAGCAGGACTATGGATTTTATTACAACTACTACTTCTACAATTACGACCATTAATTAAGTATCTTCATTACAGCTGTCCCCCTGCAATCTCCTCGTGGTGTGGTCAAGAGCTTAGCAGGACTATGGATTCTATTACAACTACTACTTCTACATTATCTTCATTACAGCTGTCCCCCTGCAATTTCCTCGTGGTGTGGTGGCTTCAATTACAACTACTACTTCTACATTATGTTTTTTACAGCTGTCCCCCTGCAATCTCCTCGTGGTGTGGTGGCTTCAATTATAACAACTACTTCTACATTATCTTCATTACAGCTGTACCCTTGCAATCTCCTCGTGGTGTGGTGGCTTCAATTACAACTACTACTTCTACATTATGTTCATTACAGCTGTACCCTTGCAATCTCCTCGTGGTGTTGTGGCTTCTATTACAACTACTACTTCTACATTTATCTTCATTACAGCTGTACCCTTGCAATCTCCTCGTGGTGTGGTCAAGAGCTTAGCAGGACTATGGATTCTATTACAACTACTACTTCTACATTATGTTCATTACAGCTGTACCCTTGCAATCTCCTCGTGGTGTGGTCAAGAGTTTAGCAGGACTATGGCTTCTTCTATCCTTGATCATCGCTACAGTTTACCGTTCTAATCTCAAGGCAATGTTAATCCTTCCTAAATCATCTCTTCCCTTCAATAACCTTGAGGAACTCGTCAATGCTAATCTTCCAGTCTGGGCTTCTATCGATTCCATCATGCATCGTACGGTGTATGTAAGTATATAATTGGTACCTCTGTGTGTGTGTGTGTGTAAAATATACGGTGGATGTAAATTTTTTTTTTTTTTTTTTTGTGTATATGCATTTTTTTTTTTTTTTTTTTAGAATTCTTTATGCATCGTACGGTGTGTGTGTGTGTGTGTGTGTGTGTGTGTGTGTGTGTGTGTGTAACAGGTATTGTACAGTTGGCTCCATTACCACGTTTAGCACTCAGCCCTGTCAAAACGCTGCCCCCTCTAGTCCAGCGTTCCCAGGTAGATTTACCCAAAATATCGTGACAAACATGCCAAAATTATCATATCCGTGCCAAAATTATCGTATCCGTGCCAAAATTATCGTATCCGTGCCAAAATTATCGTATCCGTGCCAAAATTATCGTATCCGTGCCAAAATTATCATATCCGTGCCAAAATTATCGTATCCGTGCCAAAATTATCGTATCCGTGCCAAAATTATCGTATCCGTGCCAAAATTATCGTATCCGTGCCAAAATTATCGTATCCGTGCCAAAATTATCGTATCCGTGCCAAAATTATCGTATCCGTGCCAAAATTATCGTATCCGTGCCAAAATGATCGTATCCGTGCCAAAATGATCGTATCCGTGCCAAAATTATCGTATCCGTGCCAAAATTATCGTATCCGTGCCAAAATTATCGTATCCGTGCCAAAATTATCGTATCCGTGCCAAAATTATCGTATCCGTGCCAAAATTATCAATATCCGTGCCAAAATTATCAATATCCGTGCCAAAATTATCGTATCCGTGCCAAAATTATCGTATCCGTGCCAAAATTATCGTACATTTCACAGAGCAATAGTATGGATTTCGCCTATAAAATGTATTACAAAGATTAATTATGAAGCATACACATAGTACAGGGCCCGTATTCACAAAACATCTTAGAGTTTGGACTTGTTCGTATGTTTGTACAACTGACCTCACCATAGTGTTTCGGATTAATTTCGAAGCAGTGAATGGTTTTGCTATTCTATTTGTATGGGCTGTTGTTATGATTTCGAAGCAGTGTCGAAGCAGTGAATGGTTTTGCTATTCTATTTGTATGGGCTGTTGTTATGATTTCGAAGCAGTGTCGAAGCAGTGAATGGTTTTGCTATTCTATTTGTATGGGCTGTTGTTATGATTTCGAAGCAGTGTCGAAGCAGTGAATGGTTTTGCTATTCTATTTGTATGGGCTGTTGTTATGATTTCGAAGCAGTGTCGAAGCAGTGAATGGTTTTGCTATTCTATTTGTATGGGCTGTTGTTATGATTTCGAAGCAGTGTCGGGTATTAGTCCTAGCCATGAATGAATGAATGCTTACGAATAAAATTTTAAGTTAAGAGTGAACTTTGCTTTTGTGAATACGGACCCTGAGTTATAAAAAAAATACACTTCCCTAATCACTCCTCATCCCCTACATTGAAAAACACCTCTACATCTTGTAATAGTTGGTTTCAAACTTTTAATCCTTTTGTTAGTGTAAAGTCAGCTGAACAACTAATATCTTAGCCTTAAGGGGGAAGTTTTGTGTTGGTAAATCTGGGGCAACTGACTCCTCCAAACTATTCCAAGCAACAGAACGCCATTATTTTTGCTCATCTGGTCGTGTTTCCTAGCATACTTTGGAGGAATCAAGGCACTCCAATGTACCAAAAAAGAATTACCACCTTAATAAACCTTCTACGAGAGAGAGAGAGAGAGAGAGAGAGAGAGAGAGAGAGAGAGAGAGAGAGAGAGAGAGAGGAGAGAGAGAGAGAGAGAGAGAGAGAGAGAGAGAGAGAGAGAGAGAGAGAGAGAGAGAGAGAGAGAGAGTTAGTTGTTGGGGGGGGGGGGGTCAGGCACAGGTGACAGGAGGAACTTATTAAATTTAGTAATTATCGATCGGTGAGAGGGAGAGAGAGAGAGCATTTTTATTTTATTTTATTTCTAACAATTTCCTAAACAGCTTTCAAATTATCGTATTTGTAGGATAATTATCGTACGACTGAGGACGCTGCTCTAGTCTAGCTCGCCAGTTCTCAGAGACACACAAGCCCCCCCACCATGTTGAGGCGGTTCCTGCTAAGGGGGGAGGCTTTAGCTAAAGGTTTTCATGTGGTAGAGGTCCACGCTGTCACACACTCTCCAAGAAGGAAACCAAAGTCATATAAATTACTAAGTAGGCATCTTCGTGTTTCCTCTGCGTCACTTGACATCATGGACTTTCCTCCTTGCAATACAACCGTCACTGTAGACTCATACAAATTTTCCTCTCAATCTCACCAGAAGTATACGTTTGGTAAAGCCACAATGTAGGTACAGCCACAATCAAATAACCACAAACACTTTCCTTCCATCGTGCAAATAAATCAGTATCATATCAAACTATAATCATACAACACCTCCTTACGTCAACTCAACCCCCTCAATTATTATTATTTTTTTTTTTTATATCTTTCGACACTGGACATAGGCTTCATCAAGCCCGTTACCGTGGCCTAGGTCAACTGCTACTCACACACACACACACGTCACGACTTTCGAACTGGTACCCAGCCACAGAGGGAGAGAAGTGAGGGTAATTCCCAAATACTGCAGCTGTTATGGTACCAGTGAGGGTGTTATGGTACCAGTGAGGGTGTTATGGTACGAGTGAGGGTGTTATGGTACCAGTGAGGGTGTTATGGTACCAGTGAGGGTGTTATGGTACCAGTGAGGGTGTTATGGTACCAGTGAGGGTGTTTTACGACGTTCGGTGGCCTTATAGTTAGTGCCTCAAACTCAAATCGGAAGAGTAAATATTCTCAGGCCCTCACCTGAGAGGATCGATCTCCCGACCTCCAGGTTACGAGTCCATTCGGCCACCTCCCCTCATTCTGCAAAATCATACACGTGTTTTTCTTTATCACCAAGATATTTACCACGATGGAAGGAAAGTGTCGGTGGATATTTGATTGTGGCTGAACCAAACATATACTCTCCCTTTAATTAACACCCGTGTGTCACTTTCACAGTCTGCAGATCCTGATAGTCTCCTGGGTCGGTTTAACAAGACCATCTACAACGCTGGTCAGCCACAGAACACCAGCTGGGGACGAGAGGGGATAATACTTGGGTCTCACGTGGCTGTGGTTACTCGCTTCGCCTTAATGCAAATCATGGATGCTCACTTCTCTAAGGTAGGTACAGTTGGACACATGAATGGGTGGTACAGCCCAGGTGAAAGATACTTGTCCCATTTAAGTAACCAGTGTCTATTATCAGGTACTTGCTTTTTATTACCATCCTCAATACTGACTTCTGCCCCTCCTATTTACCAACCTAACCCAACTTACCTAACCTAACCTAACCTAACCAGTGTCTATTATCAGGTACTTGCTTTTTATTACCATCCTCAATACTGACTTCTGCCCCTGCTGGTGTCTCCTATTTGGCACTAATAAGGAACTTGCTTGATATTGGGAGAAATTGACCATCTTTCACTTGGGCTGTACCACCCATTCATGAGTCCAACTGTACATATACTCCCTGTTTCTCCCACGTCACAACACACCGGTTACTTATTCAGGCCCAACCACCACCACCGAGATATAGGGTCGATTCCACAGTGGTTGATATTGGTTTGTAAGTACGCAAACGAAATAATGCTAGCCGTTTAAATGACTTATGGGTGAATCAATTAATAAGTTTGGTGAATAAACTATGCAGTGATCATTATTATCTTACCGTTTTGATAGATTTTGTGAATGTGGATACTCAGCTTTTGGAAAATAATGAAGCCTGAATATTGTCGTTGGTTGGGAAGCTAACAAACAAATACCACTGTGGAATCAACTCTAAAATAATGAAGCCTTACAAGTGTGGTTGGTTGGGAATCTAACAAACCAATACCACTGTGGAATCAACTCTAAAATAATGAAGCCTGAATAATGTCGTTGGTTGGGAAGCTAACAAACAAATACCACTGTGGAATCGACCCAATATTGTCCAAGTCACTGCTGGTTGAATACTGATTTCTCCAACTTGGGGAAAACACCTCGTAACCTTCGGAACGATACCCCAAGATTTCAGTCCGGACCTTCCAGAAACAGTTCACAGTTCACAGTTCATATTTTCCAGTCGGGAGAGAGAGTAGGCGGACAGACTTGGGGGGGGGGGGTGGTGGTTAGAGGGGTGCGGGAGTAGGGGGGACAGGCTTGGGGGGGGAGGGGTTAGGGGGGGTGCGGGAATAGGGGACAGACTTTCTAACCAATCCAAGTGGTAATGTTTGAAGGATTCTACTTAATTTTTTTCAACTTTCTGACCACATTACAAAACATATCTTAAAAGAAGTTAGTTAAGGGGGTGCGGGAGTAGGGGACAGGCTTGGGGGGGGGGACTGGGGGGATGCAGGAATAGGGGGACAGGCTTGGGGTGGGTAGAAAGCCTGTCCTATAATCCTGCACCCCCCTAACCTCCCCCAATCCTGTCCCCCTACTTCCGCGCCCCTAAAAAAAACCCCGACCCCCCTCCAAACCTGTCCCCCTATTCCCGCACCCCCTTAATCTGTTTTTGTGACGAAAAATATATATCCACATTACAGAGAGAAAGATATATTTTAATCTGACTTATTGTTGGTAAGGAGAGGTTCTTACTACTTGTTTGGATTGTTTAAAGGAGGGGGAGGGGGGCGTAACATCAGCCACAATCAAATATCCACCAACACTTTCCTTCCATCGTAGTAAATATCTTGGTAATAAAGAACAACACGTGTATGATTTTGCAGCACCTCATAATAATAATAATAATAATAAATATCTTGGTAATAAAGAACAACACGTGTATGATTTTGCAGTACCTCATAATAATAATAATAATAATAATAATAATAATAATAATAAATATCTTGGTAATAAAGAACAACACGTGTATGGTTTTGCAGCACCTCATAATAATAATAATAATAATAATAATAAATATCATGGTAATAAAGAACAACACGTGTATGATTTTGCAGCACCTCATAATAATAATAATAATAATAATAATAATAATAATAATAAATATCTTGGTAATAAAGAACAACACGTGTATGATTTTGCAGCACCTCATAATAATAATAATAATAATAATAATAATAATAATAATAATAAATATCTTGGTAATAAAGAACAACACGTGTATGATTTTGCAGCACCTCATAGTAATAATTGAGGGGGTTGAGTTGACGTAAGGTGTTGTTGTATTATTATATTTTGATATAAGATGAATACATTTGGCAATACAATTTAATACAGGCCCAGTAAATCACTTAACCTGTATGGTAATTAAAAAAAAAAAGCCTGTGAAATCATTGGATGGTTTTTAATGAGGGGGAAATGAGTTTAATTAAGGGGGAATTTTTATGTTGGTAAATCTGGAGCAACTGAATCCTCCAAACTATCTTTCCAAGCAACAACAGAACAAACACCATTATTTTTGCTCTTCTGGTCCTGTTGTTTCGTGGCATATTTTGGAGGAATCAAGGCACTCCAATGTAACAAAAACGAATTACCACCTTAATTAAAATGAAACAGTGGATAAAATATATAAAATAATCTCATATCGAGGGTCTAGAGTGATTTTTTTTTTTTTTTTTATTTTTTTTTTTTTTTTAAGAGTGATACTAATAATTGCAGACAGGCCGCTGTACTTTCTACATCATGGGCGAGAGTTACCTGAAGACAAGTGCCCTATGTTTCCTCTACAAGAAGGGTTCGCCTCTGAAAACAACATTCAATGACCGGTAAGCTTGGGGAGTTGTGATTCATCAATGTGATTCGTCAAGGGGGGGGGGGGTTGGGGGGTGCGGGAGTAGGGGGCACGCTTGGGGGGGTGCGGGAGTAGGGGGCAGACTTGGGGGGGGTTTAAGGGGTGCAGGAGTAGGGGGACAGGCTTGGGGGGGAGTTTGTGGTGTGTGGGAATAGGGGGACAGGCTTGGGGGGGGGTAGAAAACCTGTCCCCTATTCCTGCACCCCCCTAACCCCCCCCCCCCCCCAAGCCTGTCTCTCTACTCCCGCACCCCCTAAACCCCCCCAAGCCTGTTCCTCTACTCCCGCACCCCAAAAAAAACCCGCACCCCCCCGAGCCTGTCCCCCTATTCCCACACCCCCCAAAAAACCCCCAAGCCCATCCCCTTACTCCCGCACCCCCCAAACCCCCCCAAGCCTGTCCCCATACTCCCGCACCCCACAAACCCCCCCCGCAAGCCTATCCCCTTACTCCCGCACCCCCCTGACCCCCCCAAAACCCCCCGCACCCCCTTAAGGTGGTAATAATACACTTCTGTGATTATTCCTTCCACTATCCCTCCTCCTCCTCCTCTTTTTTTTTTTTTTTTTTTTTTTTTTTTTTTTTTTCTGTCTATCATTTTCTTTACCTCCTTCTCTTTTGTGATGTCATGGTAGTCTTTTTTTTTCCTCGTCTCATTTATTTTATTTTGTGGTCATATTCTCTCTCTCCTCGTCAGCGCCTAATATCAATCAATCAATCAATCTCTCTCCTCGTCTCGTTCATTTTGTTCTCTCTCCTCGTCTCATTCATCTTGTTGTCATAGTCTCTCTCTCCTCGTCTCATTCATCTTGTGGTCATAGTCTCTCTCTCTTCTTCTCATTTATTTTGTGGTTATAGTGTCTCTCTCCTTGTCTCATTCATTTTGTTGTCATAGTCTCTCTCTCCTAGTCTCATTCATTTTGTGGTCATAGTCTCTCTCTCTTCTCCTTGTCTCTTTCATCTTGTGGTCATAGTCTCTCTCTTCTCCTTGTCTCATTCATCTTGTGTTCATAGTCCTCTCTCCTCGTCTCATTCATCTTGTTGTCATAGTGTCTCTCTCCTAGTCTCATTCATTGTGTGGTCATAGTCTCTTCTCTCTCCTCGTCTCATTCATTTTGTTGTCATAGTCTCTTCTCTCTCCTCATCTCATTCATTTTGTGTGTGGTCATAGTCTCTTCTCTCTCCTCGTCTCATTCCATTCGTTATTATTGACTCCTTCAGACTCAAAAGATTACGTGAGGCCGGGATCGTGGAACACTTTTACCAACAGGCAGTGGAGAACGCAACCGAGTGTCTGAAGCCAATCAGAGGGAAATCTCTTCGACCTCTTAGTCTGGGAGATTTCTATGGTGTCTTCTTGATCTATCTTGGAGGTGAGGGTACAGTACTTTAGATGATAAACTTCCAATAAAAATATAAATTAAGGTGGTAATTCTTTTTTGGTACATTGGAGGAGTGCCTTGTTGATTCCTCCAAAGTATGCTAGGAAACAACAGGTCCAGAAGAGCAAAATTAATGGTGTTCTGTTGTTGCTTGGAATAGTTTGAAGGATTTAGTTGCTCCAGATTTACCAACACAAAATTTCCCCCTTAAGTATCATCGATTAATTTGTTAAAAGCAGCAACTCACTACTTACAACAAAAACATCATATGTGAACGTAAGAACATTAGACAGCAAATTGTTTGAGATACCCATATGTGGATGATTATTATTGATTATTATTGATTATTATTGACCGCGACGGTATTATTATTGACCGCGACTGTATTATTATTGACACCAACTGTATTATTATTGACACCGACTGTATTATTTTTATTGACACCGACTGTATTAATTTTGACCAAGACTGTATTATTATTGACACCGACTGTATTATTATTGACACCGACTGTATTATTATTGACACCGACTGTATTATTATTGACACCGAATGTATTATTATTGACACAGACTGTATTATTATTGACACCAACTGTATTATTATTGACACCAACTCTATTATTATTGACACCAACTGTATTATTATTGACACCAACTCTATTATTATTGACACCAACTCTATTATTATTGACACCGACTGTATTATTATTGACACCAACTGTATTATTATTGACACCGACTGTATTATTATTGACACCAACTGTATTATTCTGGGCCGCGATTGTATTATTATTGACAGCGATTGTATTATTATTGACAGCAACTGTATTATTCTGGACCGCGATTGTATTATTATTGACAGCGATTGTATTATTATTGACCGCAACTGTATTATTATATTATTGACCGCGACTGTATTATTTTGGACCACGACTGTATTATTATTGACACCAACTGTATTATTCTGGACCGCGATTGTATTATTATTGACCGCGACTGTATTATTATGGACCGCGACTGTATTATCATTGACCGCGACTGTATTATCATTGACCGTGACTCTATTTTTATGGACCACGAGTGTATTATTATTATTGACACCGACTGTATTACTCCCTAACCCTCAGGTCTGGATATAGCCTTTTGCTGCTTTCTGTTTGAGCTTGGAATGGCGTCAATAGTGAGGGGTCGTCAAAGCACGTCACCTCACCACGACCACCACCACCTGAACCCAAAATCATAACTACAAGACACTGGTGTGGGCAAGGACGGCTGGAAGGATAGAAAAAAAAAATATATGATTTTGGAGAATTCTGGTAAATATTGAAAGAATTACCGTTATTGCGTACGGTTTTTCTACCTTCATTTCCCACTTATTTAGACAATTCTTAGACTATTTTCTACCTTCATTACCCACTTATATAGACCATTCTAAGACTATTTTCTACCTTCATTACCCACTTATTTAGACCATTTTAAGACTATTTTCTACCTTCATTACCCACTTATTTAGACCATTCTAAGACTATTTTCTACCTTCATTACCCACTTATTTAGACCATTCTAAGACTATTTTCTACCTTCATTACCCACTTATTTAGACCATTCTAAGACTATTTTCTACCTTCATTACCCACTTATTTAGACCATTCTAAGACTATTTTCTACCTTCATTACCCACTTATTTAGACCATTCTAAGACTATTTCCTACCTTCATTACCCACTTATTTAGACCATTCTAAGACTATTTTCTTCTATGGCATTTCCTCCGCAAATGCCCCATTTTCAAGATAGGGCATATTCAAATAAATGGGGCATTTTGAAATTAGCCTGACCTTACCTAACCTAACCTAGACCGCATCAGACTACCGGGACCTAACCTGGGCAAACTACCGGGATCTAATCTGGGCAAACTCCCAGGAAATAACCGTGGTAAAGTACAGGAAATGACCGGGGCAAAATACTGGGACCTAGCCGGATCTGGCAACACTGCTACAAAACGGTAATTCTTTCAATAAATACCCAAAATACTGGGACCTAGCCGGATCTGGCAACACTGCTACAAAACGGTAATTCTTTCCATAAATACCCAAAATACTGGGACCTAACCGGATCTGGCAACACTGCTACAAAACGGTAATTCTTTCAATAAATACCCAAAATACTGGGACCTAGCCGGATCTGGCAACACTGCTACAAAACGATAATTCTTTCAATAAACACCAAAATGCTCTTTTTTGTTGGTGATCTTGAGGGTTACTGACTGACTGACTGGAACCTCCCATCAATGCCAAGGAAAAAGACCTCCTTCTATAGGAATATTGAAGTCGTCTGTTTCTTGGTATAGATTGGAGAGATAAGTACACCCCCAATTCACCAACTAGAGAATACTGTATGTCCCTGTTCACCCAGCAGTAAGTAGGTACAGCCACAATCAAATATCCCCCGACACTTTCCTACCTATCTATCGTAGTAAATATCTTGGTTATAAAGAGCAACACGTGTATGATTTTGCAGCACCTCGTAATAATAATAATAATAATAATAATAATGATAATAATAATAATAATAATAAATATCTTGGTAACAAAGAACAACACGTGTATGATTTTGCAGCACCTCATAATAATAATAATAATAATAATAATAAATATCTTGGTAACAAAGAACAACACGTGTATGATTTTGCAGCACCTCATAATAATAATAATAATAATAATAATAAATATCTTGGTAATAAAGAACAATTAACACGTGTATGATTTTGCAGCACCTCATAATAATAATAATAATAATAATAATAAATATCTTGGTAATAAAGAACAATTAACACGTGTATGATTTTGCAGCACCTCATAATAATAATAATAATAATAATAATAATAATAATAATAAATATCTTGGTAATAAAGAACAACACGTGTATGATTTTGCAGCACCTCATAATAGCAATTGAGGGGGTTAAGTTGACGTAAGGTGTTGTTGTATGATTATATTTTGATTTGAGACTGATTTTTTGGTACGATGGAAGGAAAGTGTTGGTGGTTATTTGATTGTGGCCTTACAGTCTCCTCCACTCCTGCCTTCACCACATCAGCATTGCCATCGTGTGTCCCCCAAATTGTGTTGTTTCTCATGCCAACCAACTGGACAGACAAGGCCATATGACCAACACTACTGAACAATAATACCATATAAATTTTGCGAGACAGACAAGGACATATTGGCTGGTTCCCTCTTCTTATTTTTCCTTTTTTTTTTTTTTTTTTTTTTTTTTTTTTTTTTTTTTTTTTTTTTTTTTTTTAGTATATATAATGTAAACAAAAATAGCAATACATACATATATTTCTTTTGCTGGAGAGAAGTTATAATAATAAAAATTTCCTGCAACTAATAATTTCTCCCATTTATAATGCAAAAATAAATAGCAATACATATATATATATATTTTTTTGCTGGAGAGAGGTTATAATAATAAAAAAATTCCTGCAAACAATAATTTCTCCAATTATTCTTTCATACCTTCATAATAATAATAATAATATATAAGATTAAAACAAACCTCTTTTGCATATATTATTGACTAGTAAGTTCACTCAAGGTTACTTAATTAAGGGGTGGATACAGTTCTTCTTTCCCTCCTTGCCTTCCTTCCCTCCTTGCCTTCCTTCCCTCCTTACCTTCCTTCCCTCCTTACCTTCCTTCCCTCCTTACCTTCCTTCCCTCCTTACCTTCCTTCCCTCCTTACCTTCCTTCCCTCCTTACCTTCCTTCCGTCCTTGCCTTCCTTCCCTCCTTACCTTCCTTCCCTCCTTACCTTCCTTCCCTCCTTGCCTTCCTTCCCTCCTTACTTTCCTTCCCTCTTTACCTTCCTTCCCTCCTTACCTTCCTTCCCTCCTTACCTTCCTTCCCTCCTTACCTTCCTTCCCTCCTTGCCTTCCTTCCCTCCTTACCTTCCTTCCCTCCTTACCTTCCTTCCCTCCTTACCTTCCTTCCCTCCCTACCCTCCTTACCTTCCTTCCTTCCTTACCTTCCTTCCCTCCTTACCTCCTTCCTCCTTGCCTTCCTTCCCTCCTTACCTTCCTTCCCTCTTTACCTTCCTTCCTTCCCTCCTTACCTTCCTTCCCTCCTTACCTTCCTTCCCTCCTTACCTTCCTTCCCTCCTTACCTTCCTTCCCTCCTTGCCTTCCTTCCCTCCTTACCTTCCTTCCCTCCTTACCTTCCTTCCCTCCTTACCTTCCTTCCCTCCCTACCCTC
>JAWQEG010000719.1:25000-85035 GCA_033782935.1 Petrolisthes cinctipes
CGATCAGTGAAAACCCTCCTTTTAACACTTCCTTTAGACCAGCATCGACATCATAAACCTGAAAGAAACGATGAAAATTATTTAGAAGGAAATAAAATATATAATTACATTTGAAACAATAGTTACTTTTCTAAGGATGACTACTAGTTAACCATAATTATTTTATCCTCTCGTTATTAAGGGGGAAGTTTTGTGTTGGTAAATCTGGAGCAACTGAATCCTCCAAACTATTTTTCCAAGCAACAACAGAACACCATTACTTTTGCTCTTCTGGTCCTGTTTCCTGGCATACTTTGGAGGAATCAAGGCACTCCAATGTACCAAAAAAGAATTACCACCTTCATTAATAGTATTAATGTCAACAGCAGTTTTATGGTGTTCCTATTTTGCTTCATATAAACTTGTATAATTTTGACTATAATCTACTCAGCTGGTATTGTTCTGCATTGTCCTAATTCATTCATATAAGCATTTTAAAAATCTACTTTTAAATAATCAGCTATGGAAGCGAGTAGCTTAATTTTCATTAGAGTTCACCAAATTTTAAATGGAAAGTTTAAGGGGGTGCGGGAGTAGGGGACAGGCTTGGGGGGGTTTTGGGGGGTACGGGAATAGGGGGACAGGCTTGGGATGGGTAGAAAGCCTGTCCCCTATTCCTGCACCCCCCAAACCCATCCCCCAAGCCTGTCCCCCTACTCCCGCACCCCCCAAAACCCCCCCAAGCCTGTCCCCTACTCCCGCACCCCCCTAAACCCCCCCAAGCCTGTCCCCCCTATTCCCGCACCCCCTTAATAGAAGCCCTAATGACAAAAAGGGGAGTTGTTGTTGTTGTTGTTGTAGTTTCCCAGACTGTCTGGCCGAGCAGTCCCGAGTCTGGTTGACCAAAGCGGCGCAGATGCTCAGACCACCAAATGGGAGTCAGGGTGATAGTGTGATCTGTGTCTTCGAAGGCAACAGACGAGGGGACTGTTGGCTCACGGGCATGTAGTACCCCCGAGGTACTATGTGATATGATAATAATAATAATAATAATAATAATAATAATAATAATAATAAACGGTTTATTTAGGGGATGGCAGCCCGAAAGCAACTATATGTGTGTTCGCACGTTTGTCGAAGATGAGAGAACTAACTAATAATGATTACAGTTAGTCGGCGGTGAGTCAGTAGGGTTGATCGGTACCATCTGAGGAGGAAAATTGATGAGACGAATAGATTTTGTCCAAGAGTGCTATGTGGATGAATGCAGATAAATGGACTCTAATTTACTAAAAACAAATTGCTCTTTGCTATTCACCTCCATTTTCCTATTGTCCTATTAATTCATTATTAAAAAACAAATTGCTCTTAGCTATTCACCTCCATTTTCCTATTGTCCTGTTAATTCATTATTAAAAAACAAATTGCTCTTAGCTATTCACCTCCATTCTCCCATTGTCCTGTTAATTCATAAATATATAAAAAAACAAATTGCTCTTTGCTATTCACCTCCATTCTCTTATTGTCCTATTAATTCATTATTAAAAAACAAATTGCTCTTAGCTATTCACCTCCATTCTCCCATTGTCCTGTTAATTCATAAATATATAAACAAACAAATTGCTCTTTGCTATTCACCTCCATTCTCTTATTGTCCTATTCATTATTAAAAAAAAAAATTGCTCTTAGCTATTGACCTCCATTTTCCTATTGTCCTATTAATTCATTATTAAAAAAAAAAAAATTGCTCTTAGTTACTAACCTCCATTCTCCTGTGTATTTCCTTGACAACAGGGTCAGTGTGTTTGGCATAATAATCTCCAGGTATGCCCGTAAAAACCCAAGGTTCGGTACCCCATCTCCAACCATCTGTATGTACAAGATCTTCCAGTGTCTCCATAGGCTGGGTCTTGCTCTGGACTGTGAGATGTGCAATGAGGGAAGACTTATATCCAGTGATGATTATAAGGCTGAACAGTAGCCACCAGCCTGCCAACATCTGTGTCACCCAGCCAGAGAATAGATGTTACTAGGGTGAAAATGGGAAGGGATGGAAAAGAATGGCATGAGAAGATGTAAGGAAGAGTGACTAATTCAAAGGAACCAAATTTTTTTTTCTTTCAAAATTTGTGTTCCATTGGCCTCTTATGCTTAGATAGATAGAAATAGATAGATAGACAGATAGATATATAGAGATACATAGATAGATATAGAGATAGATAGACAGATATATATATAGAGATACATAGATAGATAGATAGATAGAAATAGAGATAGATAGAAATAGATAGATAGATAGATAGAGGCCAGTGGAACACAAATTTTGAACAGAGTATAGTGTTCTTAGTAATAATTATTATATGATTATGTTTCATGCATAGTCAAGTACGTACAGCCACAATCAAATATCCACCGACACTTTCCTTCCATCGTAGTAAATATCTTGGTAATAAAGAACAACACGTGTATGATTTTGCAGCACCTCATAACAATAATTGAGGGGGTTGAGTTGACGTAAGGTGTTGTTGTATGATTATATTGATTGTAGTATATATCTTCGTAATAAAGAACAACACGTGTATGATTTTGCAGCACCTCAAAACAATAATTGAGGGGGTTGAGTTGACGTAAGGTGTTGTTGTATGATTATATTGATTGTAGTAAATATCTTGGTAATAAAGAACAACACGTGTATGATTTTGCAGCACATAACAATAATTGAGGGGGTTGAGTTGACGTAACGTGTTGTTGTATGATTATATATTGATATTATAATGATTTATTTGCACGATAGAAGGAAAGTGTCGGTGGTTATTTGATTGTGGCTGTACCTGTCCAGAAAGGCTGACAGAGGGATCCAAGGGCGGCTGCTCTAAAAGTGCTCCCCAGCCATATAAAAGTGTCTTACTGAACTGGATGCTGCGTTGCCTTGCTGTAACACTGACCCAGAACTGCTGCATTACCCAAAACACGATGCCCCACACCACCACGCCCACCAACAAACTCGCCCACACTTCCTCTGTACATTAGTAGACAACTATATATTATCTGGTATACTTACTGTGTAGCAAAGTAAAAGCTATATTTATTTACCTTGCTCTGTTGTACTAGGTTGATATGTAATGTTATGCTACTCTATACAGTAACTTGAATGGCTGTTTTACAATTAAACTTTAGCAAGCAGGATTTTTGCACTTACTCTGTAGCAACGTAAAAGCTATATTTATTTACTATTATTTATTTATATTGTACTAGGTTTATAAGTAACGTAATGCTACTTTATACACTATCAAGAATGGTTGTTTTTACAATTAATCTTTGGGGGACTCCAAGCTCGGAACGAAAAATATTAATAAAAAAAAAAGTTCTTCCACAAAGGGCTTGAAATTTTCAGGATAGGTTTGTATTATGATTTCCTATACTGTGTATGAATACAGATTATTTTCATGCATGACATCATGAAGTCATAACGTCATACATATATATGTTATTGTAATGCTCTAGTGAATTTTTTTGTTTGTTATTCAGATATGTGATGATGCATGTGAATACATATAAGGTATCCAAATTAATGTATGAATTGTTTTTTGCAAATTTCCCCATGCCATGACCGCGCTGATTTTCATGTTTTATGCACTTTTTCTTCCTCCAATATGTATCCTATTATCATTTTAAAGAAAAACTGTTCATACGTGTATTTGTACAATCATTATCAATAAACACACCAAGTTTGAAGGAGATATATGGTAATTTGGATTTTTAATGAATATTTATAGTACAAAAACACGCGTTTTCAGAAAAAGCCATTCAATGTTTGTGTCAGGTAGTTTTACCCATTATTCTATCCCAATCTGGATGATTTTTATGTATGTTATTGGTGAACCTACAGTGATGATGCAGCAAAACACTCATGAATTTATGTCAATATTTGAGGTAATAATTGCAAGATATTCATCGTGGAGGGGGTCGTGGCCGGGTACCAGGATTTTCCACTGTTTCTTCTTTGCAGGTAAATTGACATTACCTCACTGCTGAGGATCATCAGAATGCCACTTCATTGGAAAGGAGTTTATTATTACCAGCAGT
This sequence comes from Petrolisthes cinctipes, assembly GCA_033782935.1. Lineage (NCBI taxonomy): Eukaryota > Metazoa > Arthropoda > Malacostraca > Decapoda > Porcellanidae > Petrolisthes > Petrolisthes cinctipes. Next base: position 29,066 of record JAWQEG010000719.1, read on the forward strand.
GGACGACTTCCCTTTCCTCCATGGATATTCCTAGCCTAATTCTATCCCTAAGCTAGTGCTGCACCACCTACGGAGTTTGATTCTATTTAATTAGGAATGTCTTACTGGGTAGCAAGCACAGCCAAGGGTTGCCAAGTCTAACTAGATATATAATCGTATCCCTCCTGCCTGGAGAACCCGAAAACAAGCCTTGTGTACGCCAGTATAAAGGCTAATGTTGTGTCACACCCATCTTGAGAGGTAAATCACCTCTCGCGCCCGTCCCTCTAAACGCGTGCTACACCGTTATATCATCGCTAAACATCAACATTTTACTTCTACAGTGTTTTTAGGATATTGTAATTAGCAAAACTCCATGAATTAAAAATGGTGAAAATTTTAAATTTCCGAGCTTGGAGACCCCTTTAGCAAGCAGAATTTTTTCACTATATAATTATTATTATTATTATTATTATGTAAATCCAATTTTCCATTATTACCATCATCATCATTATTTGATTTGTGGCGAAAGTTTCTTATAAAGATGTGTTCAGTTCTTAAGTGAAATATAAAATATTACTTCTTTTAAATTAACAGTTATGTCACAAAGTTATTATGCATTGTACACTGCCCACGCTGGTGAAATATTACAGTAAGTAGTGTGATTGTGTGTTGCCAGGCTGCATATTTGTGAACTTTATATGGGTATGTGCCACTGCTTGATTTGGTTAGGTTAGGTTAGGTTAGGTTAGGTTAGGTTAGGTTAGGTTAGGTCCAGTTTAGGTTAGGTTAGGTTAGGTACAGTTTAGGTTAGGTTAGGTTAGGTTAGGTTAGGTTAGGTTAGGTTAGGTTAGGTTAGGTCCAGTTTAGGTTAGGTTAGGTTAGGTCCAGTTTAGGTTAGGTAAGGGATTAAGTTAGGTTAGATCAGGTTAGGTAAGGTCCAGTTTAGGTTAGGTTAGGTTAGGTTAGGTTAGGTCCAGTTTAGGTTAGGTAAGGGATTAAGTTAGGTTAGATCAGGTTAGGTAAGGTCCAGTTTAGGTTAGGTAAGGGATTAAGTTAGGTTAGATCAGGTTAGGTAAGGTCCAGTTTAGGTTAGGTTAGGTTAGGGGTTAGGTTAGGTTCAGTTTAGGTTAGGTAAGGGATTAAGTTAGGTTAGATCAGGTTAGGTAAGGTCCAGTTTAGGTTAGGTTAGGGATTAGGTTAGGTTAGATCAGGTTAGGTTAGGTTAGGTTAGGTTAGGGATTAGGTTAGGTTAGATCAGGTTAGGTTAGGTTAGGCTGGGAAAGAGAATGACACTATTTCAAAGATTATCCCATGGTTGGTTTTATCGTTATAACCCAAGCGTTATTCTCCTTCCAACCACAGTGATTTTGGCCCAGCAGTAAGCGGTGTTGGTACACTCGCAATCCAAAATATGTATCCAGGCTTGCTTCGAATAGCCTGATCGAGTATTAAGCGAGTTCAAGCAATTATAAAACAGGATAAGCTTTGTAATTGGTTCACTAGTATGTCAAATGATTCGAAACTTCAACAACAAGACCTGGATACAAATATGAAACAGTATAAGTGTTGTAATTGGTTTACTAGTATGTCACATGATTCGAAACTTTAACAACAAGACCTGGATACAAATATGAAACAGTATAAGTGTTGTAATTGGTTCACTAGTATGTCACATGATTCGAAACTTCAACAACAAGACCTGGATACAAATATGAAACAGTATAAGTGTTGTAATTGGTTCACTAATATGTCACATGATTCGAAACTTCAACAACAAGACCTGGATACAAATATGAAACAGTATAAGTGTTGTAATTGGTTCACTAGTATTTCACATGATTCGAAACTTCAACAACAAGACCTGGATACAAATTTTGGATTGCGAGGGAACATAGCCCGCCAGACTTACTCTCAAATGGTCGAATTAAAGCGGAGTGTTGTGGAAACGGTGGAGGATTGAGTGAAATTATGGTCATCAAGTCAGAAGGGTAGGTCCTTATGTAATCCAACACTCTGAGACGATCTGCAGTGGCTCCCAACATGGTGCAGAAGTCGGCCTCCTCTCGCTGCAGAAACCCAACCAAACCGTTAAACTTGCCGTCTTTTGCCAGTCCAAATCCTCGTTTTGGTTCTTCAAAATTATCGAAGCTTAAAAAAATAATAAAAAAAAAATAAAAAAAAAGTTATATTTACATATATACAATTCTGAAAAAAAAAAAAATATGAAATGCTGAAAACAAAACAAACAAACAAACTAAAAAGTTTTATATATACAATTCTGAAAAAAACACCAGGCCCCTATACATAATATTCGACGAAATATGATTAATATCTTTTGGAGGTTAGGTAAACTCCTCTGACATAATGCTACCTGCAAGTCTTAGCATTTCCCTACATTTCACGGATTTTCTTCTTATACAGGCCTGGTATTATCCCTCTGCATTGAAAATATGATTCACATAAATATTGCAATCATGATAAAACTTATTAAGATGAAATAAATAAGGCCTCTTTGGTCTGAAAACAATATTAGGCTTCCACTCCCTCCGAAGCTCACCGCCATTTGACAACACAAGTTAAAATAGTTTATATCAGTATTCATTGTACTTTACTGAGATCACACACAGCATACTTTATAGAACAAAATATACTCAAAAATATATTTTATATCTCTGGTGCAAGTTAATGCTATACGTCGCGAAACACCCTATATATATATATATATTTTTTTTTTTTATACAACTCTATTCTTACGACACGTTAAGCTTTCCGGCGATGGTTGAGAGCAGACGTTTATCGATTGAGTCTGTAGGTGTTATGGGACCACCAGGATGATCACTTTCCTTCTTGTAGGCCATGTAGGGAAAGAAGGGCACAGACACCACTCTTAACCTGTGACCCATGAAGTTAGAAGATTGATCTGTAAAAAAAAACAAAAAAAAAAAACAAAAAAACATTGAATTATGGTATTATTTCATTTATTCCCGGCAATATATGTACATCCACAATCAAATAACCACCAACACTTTCCTTCCATGGTACAAATAAATCAGTATCATATCAAAATATAATCATACAACAACACCTTACGTCAACTCAACCCCCTCAATTATTATTATTATGAGGTGCTGCAAAATCATACACGTGTTGTTCTTTATTACCAAGATATTTATTATTATTATTATTATTATTATTATTATTATTATGAGGTGCTGCAACATCATACACGTGTTGTTCTTTATTACCAAGATATTTACTACGATGGAAGGAAAGTGTTGGTGGATATTTTTGTTACTTGTATAATTATATGGCTTACAAGAAAAAGTTAGCTATAATTATAAATGACACGAGCACATGACATTGTCGTCAAAACCTCTTGGTCAGAAAATTATTTATTAAAAAAACTGTAAAAAAAAAAATCCATTACAACAAAAATACAACAACCTTACAACATTACATCGAAGAGAAACACATATTATTTCACAACATATTGGCTGTCAAAGTTACCATTAAATATCCCGTGGTGGTGTAGATGCAAGAAGGTCGTAGAATTTGCCTTGAGAACAAATTGGATATCTGGATTCCCATCGTCACAAAACAGACATCGACGATACAACAACACTTTTTGCTGATTTCCCTCTGGCCTCGCAGCAGAAATATGAAATTATGGACATATATATTAATTAATTTTATTTGGATTAGTTGCACTGAAAAATAAAAAAATGTATTTATTCGATTTAAGGGGGTGCGGGAATAGGGGGACATGCTGGGGGGGGGAGTTTAGGGGGTGCTGGAGTAGGGGGACAGGCTTGGGGGGGGGTTAGGGGGTGCTGGAGTAGGGGACAGGCTTGGGGGGGTTTTGGGTGGTTCGGAAGTAGGGGGACAGGCTTGGGGGGGTTTTGGGGCTTGCGGAAGTAGGGGGGACAGGCTTGGGGGGGCTAGGGGGGTGCGGGAATAGGGGGACAGGCTTGGGGGGGTTTTGTGGTGCAGGAGTAGGGGACAGGCTTGGGGGGTTTTGGGGGGTTCGAAAATAGGGGGACAGGTTTGGGGGGTGCGGGAGTAAGGGGGACAGGCTTGGGGGGGGGGTTAGGGGGGTGCGGGAATAGGGGACAGCCTGTTTACCCCCCCCCCCCTCCAGGCCTGTCCCCCTATTCCCGCACCCCCCCCGCACCCCTCCCAAGCCTGTCCCCTACTCCCGCACCCCCTTAAGGGAAGAGTATAATTTTGGCACTGTACATTGGAGTGCCTTGATTCCTCCAAAGTATGCCAGGAAACAACAGGACCAGATGGACTAAATATAATGGTGTCCTGTTGTTGCTTGGAATAGTTTGGAGGAATCATTATATCCAAAAAAATGTCAAAACTATACTTTCTCCTTAAATGTTATGATTATTGGTACAGCCACAATCAAATATCCACCGACACTTTCCTTCCATCGTAGTAAATATCTTGGTAATAAAGAACAACACGTGTATGATTTTGCACCACCTCATAATAATAATAATAATAATAATAATAAATATCTTGGTAATAAAGAACAACACGTGTATGATTTTGCACCACCTCATAATAATAATAATAATAATAATAAATATCTTGGTAATAAAGAACAACACGTGTATGATTTTGCAGCACCTCATAATAATAATAATTGAGGGGGTTGAGTTGACGTAAGGTGTTGTTGTATGATTATATTTCGATATGATACTGATTTATTTGCACGATGGAAGGAAAGTGTCGGTGGATATTTGATTGTGGCTGTACCATCAAAGAATTTCCACCTTAAAGAAACCAAAACTCACCCAGGAAGAGAGTGAGGTTAGGTTAGGTTAGGTTAGGTTAGGTTAGGTTAGGTTACCAACACAAAACGTCCCCCTTAAAGAAACCAATACTCACCCAGGAAGAGAGTGAGGTGTACAGCATGTATTGTGTTCCTGAGGCTGGGATGAAGGAGGACTGCTCTGGGATGGGTCGTCGTTCCTCCAACTACAACCACACGTGTGTCTGCCAGTTTCCACAGTCCATTACGTTCTAACAAGCTATATGGAAACAGCAGATATAATTATATATATTCCCCCTTCTTTTTTTAACATTGATTCTAATTTAATAACTGATTTGTGTTATATTATTTCAATCTGTAACGAGTACAGCCACAGTCAATCCAATAACCACCGACACTTTCCTTCCATCGTGCATATAAATCAGTATCATATATAAATATATTCATACAACAACACCTTACGTCAACTCAACCCCCTCAATTATTATTATTATGAGGTGCTGCAAAATCATACACGTGTTGTTCTTAATTACCAAGATATTTATTATTATCATTATTATTATTATAAGGTGCTGTAAAATCATACATACACGTATTGTTCATAATTACCAAGATATTGTTTACTACGATGGATGGTGGAAAGTGTCGGTGGATAAATATTTGATTGACTGTTGCTGTACTATTGGCCACAAAGAATTCCTACACACGTTGTTGTTTTCGAGGCTTTACAACATAGAGAAATTATAACACTACGTAAATACTACACAACATTATTATTATTATTAGGTTTGCTGTTTGGTTAATCACAGAGTCACTTGGTAGACCATTCATTGCAGTACTTCCAAAATAATGAATGACCTCTCTCTCTCTCTCTCTCTCTCTCTCTCTCTCTCTCTCTCTCTCTCCATATAGTCTGTGTAAGAATTCATGTGGCCAACTGTACAACACGTGAACCCAAGTACAGTTGGACACATGAATGGGTGGTACAGCCCAGGTGAAAGATACTTGTCCCATTTGAGTAACCAGTGTCTATTATTAGGTACTTGCTTTTTATTACCATCCTCAATACTGACTTCTGCCCCTCCTATTTACCTACCTAACCTAACCTAACCAAACCTAACCTAACCTAACCCACCTAACCTAACCAGTGTCTATTATCAGGTAGTTTCTTTTTATTACCATCCTCAATACTGACTTCTGCCCCTCATGTCTCCTATTTGGCACTAATAAGAAACTTGATAATGGGAGAAACTGACCATCTTTCACTTGGGCTGTACCACCCATTCATGTGTCCAACTGTACATACCTAAACATCAAGTCGGTGTTATTGCTGTTGTTGTTGTTGTCAAGAAGAAGAATGAGAGCTCGACAAGTTGTTTTATAGTCACCCCACAAGGCATTAGGTAGTGGTTGTGGTTGTTGTCGCTGCAGGTCATCTGTTGTAGTTGTTCCATTCGTCACCAGTATTCCAGAACTGACTTGTCTGGTGTTGGCAGATATTGTTTTAAAGGGGGAAGTTTGTTTTGTGTTGGTAAATCTGGAGCAAAAACCGAATCCAGCCTCCAAACTATTCCAAGCAACAGAACACTTCTCTTTTTTTCTTTTTTGCAACTGAATCCTCCAAACTATTCCAAGCAACAGAACACTATTATTTTTTGCTGTTTCCTGGCATACTTAGGAGGAATTTGGAGCAACTGACTCCTTCAAACTATTCCAAGCAACAGAACACCATTATTCTTGCTCTTCTGGTCCTGTTGTTTCCTGGCATACTTTGGAGGAATCAAGGCACTCCAATGTACAGCCACAATCAAATATCCACCGACACTTTCCATCCATCGTAGTAAATATCTTGGTAATAAAGAACAACACGTGTATGTTATTGCAGCACCTCATTATAATAATTGAGGGGGTTGAGTTGACGTAAGGTGTTGTTGTATGATTATATTTCGATATGATACTGATTTATTTGCACGATGGAAGGAAAGTGTCGGTGGTTATTTGATTGTGGCTGTACATGGCAGTAGAAAAAAGGAAAGCAAACAAAAGACCCCCCCCCCCAACACCATAAAAAATATAAACAGAGGTTATGTGAGTAAAACTGTTTATCATGTTCATCATTAATCAATAACTATTTACCTGATAACTTCCGGGACAATTGGTTTAGGGGGGAGCGGGGGCTTTTGAGGGGTGCGGGAGTAGGGGGACAGGCTTAAGGGGGCGTGGGGGGGTTTGAGGGGTGCGAGAATAGGGAGACAGGCTTTCTACCCCCCCCAAGCTTGTCCCCCTATTCCCGCATCCCCCCAGTCCCCCCCCCCCAAGCCTGTCCCCTACTCCCGCACCCCTCAAAACCCCCTGCACCCCCCTAAACCCCCACCAAGCCTGTCCCACTACTCCCACACCACCCTAAGCCTGTCCCCCTACTCCCACACACACCCCAAAGCCCCCCCTAACCCTGTCCCCCTATTCCCGCACCCCCTTCATTACTATTTACCTGATAATCTCCGGGACAATTGGTGAATGTAATGTGTGGGTCATAAGCACAAGGTGACACCCAGGAGGAATATGCTTATCCACAACTTGACCCACTAACACTCCCAGCAGCTGTTGTGTCTCTGCCATGCCTGTAGACGTCCCCTTCACCACCAGCACTGCCACCAGAACCAGTTGTTGGCTCCACCACTTGTCCATGAAATCTTAATTGGATATAAAGAAGACACGGATGTACAGCCACAATCAAATATCCACCGACACTTTCCTTCCGTCGTGCAAATAAATCAGTATCATATCAAAATATAATCATACAACAACACCTTACGTCAACTCAACCCCCTCAATTATTATTATTATGATGTGCAGGGTTAGTAAATTTTGGCTTAAATAATGCACTAATAATTATGTGTAATAAAATTTCGGTATTATTACAGAAGTACACTCGTGATACATAATTTCTGACCAGAGTGTGATGAGCAGAAAGCTTCGAATCGCTTCATGGTATTGCTCATTTCCCCACCCAGTACACTTATAGAGGCTGAGTTCGAATGCAGGGTTGTATAATATATGGGTGCCTGCCGTTCGTCTCTGGTCAGGGATTACGTATTGTAGTGCCCACGGGGTTAAGAACAGCGACACATTAATTTTCTTTAGTTTATTCACAATTCACCACCACCATAATTTATTCCCAAGAGGTAAATGCACTTGTATAAAGTCACTGGAGAATTAGAAGGACGTAGAACGATTAAACTTTCCACAATGGCAAGGAGGCTTGTCAGGAGGACGACTTGGGGGTCGGTCGAGAGAGAGGACCGGTTGTAGTGGTGATGTGTGTTGCTCTCTGCCTTTTTCCAGATTTCCAGCGCTTATATACTTTTGAGTCGAAGCTTCACTAGCCTGATTGGTTTCACAAGACTTTGAATGAACTAACTGATGCGCACGCGTGAAACCTGTGAATTGCCGTTGTGGTAGTTTAGTGTGTTGTGGTGGTTGAGTGTGTGTGAATTGTTGTTGTGGTGGTTTAGTATATGTGAACTGTCGTTGTGGTGGTTTAGAGGCACCACAGTATCACGAGTGTACTGGGGCAGAAGAGAAGCTATGGTACCAACATCACCACCACGAAGCTCTCCACTGTCTCATCTGGTGTACGTGTGTGTGTGTGTGTGTGTAACTCCTCTTGTCTCCTGTATAGTGACGTGTATAAATAAGGTGTGGGTCATCTAGTGGGACAGAAGAGAAGCTACGGTACCAACATCACCACCACGAAGCTCCACTGTCTCATCTGGTGCGACACACAATAATCTCAGGGCCTCACAAGAGTCACGGGCTACTGACACCCTACAGTCCCGAGGTTGAGGTATAAAAAAATAAAAAATAAAATAAAATATTATATATCACTGTGTTTTTTTTTATCTAGAGAAGGCATAGTATGATGCAACTTGGTGTCATGGACTTTTTTAATTAGTCTATTATGAGTTTGGTCTGCGTGGCAAACTCGCTTCATTTATTCAAGTTTTTATATCGACGATTTTTAAGTATGCGAGTTGAAAGTACAGAACACTCGCAATCCAAAATATGTATCCAGGCTTGCTTCGAATAGCCTGATCGAGTATTAAGCGAGCTCAAGCAAATATGAAACAGTATAAGAGTTGTAATTGGTTCACTAGTATGTCAAATGATTCGAAACTTGTGGCTGTACATTGGAGTGCCTTGATTCCTCCAAAGTATGCTAGGAAACAACAGGACCAGAAGAGCAAAAATAATAGTGTTCTGTTGCTTGGAATAGTTTGAAGGATTTGGTTGCTCCAGATTTACCAACACAGAACTTCCCCCTTAAGGACCCGTGTGTGATCGGGTATGCAAGTTGGTGTCTTCTGATTCCTCCTGATTCCTCCTGATTTTACAGTGGTATTCGTTTATGAGCTTCCTAACCAACACCACACTTATTTTCCACTCATCATTTTCCAAAAGCTGAGTATCCGTATTCCCAAAATCTATCAAAATAGTTAGATAATAATAATCACTGTATAGTTTATTCACCAAATTCATTAAATAATTCACCCATAAGTTATTAACATGGCTAAGATTCTTTCGTTTGCGTGCTTACAAACCAATACCAACCACAGTGGAATCGACCCTATGCCACGAAACAAGCTCCTTCCATATAGGTGTGTGTATTTCGTGGCAATATTTGAAGGACTCATTTATCTTCAATTTTCTGACGACATCACTGGGTTCCTTAAGGGGGTGCGGGAGTAGGGAGGGGACTGGGGGGGGTGCAGGAATAGGGGGACAGGCATGGGGTGGGTAGAAAGCCTGTAACCTATCCCCGCACCCCCCTAACCCCCCACCAGGCCTGTCCCCCTACTCCCGCATCCCCATAACCACCCCCCCCAAGCCTGCCCCCCTATTCCCGCACCCCCTTAAACTGCGACCCACTCATGTAAGGAAAATGGAATAAAAATGCAAAACAATTCCTTTTCATTCACTTTATTTGGTGTTCAGAATTATTATTATTATTATTATTATTATTATTATTATTATTATTATTATTATTATTATTATTATTTTTGTAATTTTTATTGGTATTTTTATCATTATTATTATTATTATTGTTATTGTTATTATTATTGTTATTATTATTATTATTATTTTTGTTGTTTTTATTGGTATTTTTATTATTATTATTGTTATTATTATTATTATTATTATTATTATTATTATTGTTATTGTTGTTATTATTGTTATTATTATTATTATTATTTTTGTTATTTTTATTATTATTATTAATTTCACAACTCACTGTATAAATATAAAATGAGGAAAAGTTATAAGTTAATTATTATTATTATTATTATTATTATTATTTACTATTATTATTATTTACTATTATTATTTCAATTTATTTATATATATATATTTTTTTATATATATATTTTTTCAACAAGTCCAAAAGTCACGAGCATTATCAAAACATTATCATATCTGCAAAATTATGAGATCTGGCGCCCCTTCGGATTAGAGCCATTCATTCTCTTTCCTTTCATCAACTTTCCATTCTTTCCTTCCTTTTTTTTTTTCTCTCTTTTTTCTTTCCCTCGTCTCTATCTCATTTTCCCTTGGATAACTTTTGGGTTTAAATTCTCACTCTTTTGGCTTGAAATTCACCCTTATTTTCTTACCATTTCCTTCCTGCTTGCTTGCTGTCACACCTCTCTATCAATCACCTTCTTCAGGCGCTATATGACCTCGCTGTTGCGGCTCCTAATACCAATCAATCAACGACAACAACAATCATTTTCCCTTTCTGTCATTTTCTGTCATGGTAGTTTTCTGTCTTTCCTTTAAGGTGGTAATTCATTCTTTTTTTGTTACATTGTAGTGCCTTGATTCCTCCAAAGTATGCCAGGATTTTTGATTGATTGATTGATAGATATTAGGCGCCGCAACAGCGAGGTCATATAGCGCCAGAGAAAGGTGATAGAGAGGTGTGACAGCAAGCAGGAAGGAAACAGTGAAAGGAGGACTGTTTCACTAAGTTCTGTGAGAAAATCAAATATCCACCAACACTTTCCTTCCATCGTAGTAAATATCTTGGTAATAAAGAACAACACGTGTATGATTTTGCAGCACCTCATAATAATAATAATAATAATAATAATAAAAATAATAATAAATATCTTGGTAATAAAGAACAATAATTTTGCAGCACTTCATAATAATAATTAAGGGGGTTGAGTTGACGTAAGGTGTTGTTGTATGATTATAATTTGATATGATATTAATTTATTGGCACGATGGAAGGAAAGTGTTGGTTGTGGTTGTACAAACTTCTAAGTCTGAAATTACCATAATACAACCGAAGAGTGTGAATGCTGCTGTTATGAAGGAATGGTGAGATATACCCTGATGATATTTCCATAGCTGAAGGTGATGGCAACTGATTTAAGTTCGTCATCGGTTTTCGAAAATATGTTTGCTGTGTTGATACAGATCCTGGTGTGACAAATATGGCTGTTGGTTTTCTCACTTTGGCACCTGTCTGTTTATTTGGCCCCACACACCACGAGGCCTTCCGCTTTACTTTATGGAAAGGTCTTGTCCTGACGGAGCCTTCTTCTTGCCACCGTCGGATCCAGCGATACACGGTGGAAAGACTGGCACCTGTTTGTTGTGAGACAGTCCTGGCTGATGCACCCTTCAGCGAAAGCCACACAATCTTGGCTCTTTCAGCAATAACAGCTGGAGCGTTTGTTATGCCTCGGTCCATTTTTTGTACCTATAAAGATAAATGGAAATGCAAGGTCGGATGAGGAAGATTATGATTTGCATACCTAGTATTTTCAACAAACTTTCCTTTATCCCCTTAACCGCGGGTGAAGACATTAAGTCGACGCCACCAACAACAAGTGTGGAGGACCGCGGGTGACGACATAAGTCAACAGCGCAGTTTTTTTAATTTGCGCGCCCCATAATATGGTTGTCTTGAATGGCAACAACACTGATTGTGGGTTTGTAGCGAATAGCCCAACTCAACTCCAGCCAGCCATAACCACTCAGTGTTAAGGGAAGTAACCTGCAGTTGAAAGTTCGGGGGCTCTGATTCCTCCAAGATATCCCAAGCAACAGAGTCCCTCCACATAAGACTGTACAGACGTATTTTATGATTGAGATCGGAGGGCTACGTGTGCTCCAATTTGCCCACAACAGTTACTTCCCTTAATTAAACAAGCAGTGAGGGAAGAAGAACGTATTTCCAGAGATCAATTTTTCCTGTCATTACCATATATGCATGTGGCATTTATTTCATATTATTGTGTTGAAAAATATGATCCTGACATGTTTTACAAAGAAATCAGAATATAAAATCGTTCTCAGATAATATGTAACTAGTGTATAATACTGACATGTTTTACAAAGAAATTAGAATGTAAAAACGTTCTTAGATAATATGTAACTAGTGTATAATACTGACATGTTTTATAAAGAAATCAGAATATAAAATCGTTCTCAGATAATATGTAACTAGTGTATAATACTGACATGTTTTATAAAGAAATCAGAATGTAAAAACGTTCTTAGATAATATGTAACTAGTGTATAATAGTTAATTTAGTGTTGGAGTCATTGTGAGGTGGCTACCCATCCTACAGATGTCCATTTGGTCTTGACATGTTCATCAGGAGACAGCTAAAGGTTTGTACTGTTGGACACATGAATGGGTGGTACAGTCCAGGTGAAAGATACTTGTCCCATTTGAGTAACCAGTGTCTGTTATCAGGTACTTTCTTATTATTACCATCCTCAATACTGACTTCTGCCCCTGATGTCTCCTATTTGGCACTAAGGAACTTGATATTGGGAGAAATTGACCATCTTTCACTTGGGCTGTACCACCCATTCATGTGTCCAACTGTACAGTAGTCGGCGGCAAAAACTGTGTCACCGCACTTAGCATATCTTGAAGGATAACAACATTTAGAATAATCATGGAACCAAAACAGAATTACAATATCCAGGAGGTAAATTTGTAAACAACTCTGGGTTTTCATTTAACGAGCCTGTGAAGCTTATATTTCCATACTGTACTTCATGACTTCATACAGATGTGGCGACACGACTTTTGCTGCTTATATTTCCATACTTCGTGACTTGACAGATTTGGTGACACGACTTTTGCTGCCGGCTGTACTTCAGTATCCAGTTTTATTTATATATGTAGCGTGAGTGGTTTACAAGCTATAAGTCGTCAAATGTGTTGTTTACATAGTGACCGGGAGTGTGGGAGAAAGGCCCGGGCGAGAGAGCTACCAAGGTATATAAGTTCCATGGCTGTGTGGTTAATAAAAACATTGCATTTTTCCAGGTATGAATGAAGTTACTCTGGTTTTCATTTACTTTCTCGATATCGAATAGGATAATTTATAACTGCTATTTGTCATTGTGTGTGAAACAAAAAGAGTGAGAAGTCCAAATTATATACGGTTTCATTTGGGATGCCTAGAAGCATTGCGTTTGATGGAGAACAAGTTTTAGATTGGGGATAGAGGGATGGTGGTAGTGTTATGGAGCTTACCAGTTATGTATATGAAAGACTGAGATAGAATGTACAGCATGGTGAGTGTTACATGCTCTCCTGAAGGGTGGAAAGGTACAATGTGAAAGTTTAAAAGAACATTATCCAGTGCCATAGGGAGAAGAAGATTTCTGGCTTTATGCCTATGGACTCCTGGTGTTGGTCATTAAGGCAGTCAGTGTTGTTACATCAACACATCTTCCCCCAGCCTACAAGGTTGCTATCCTTGCTCTTACAGCCGGGTACCTACTAACTGCTAGGTGAACAGGGACATAGGAGGCTGGGAAAATTGTCCAACCATTCCACTGACCTGGGGATCGAACCTGGGTACTCTCGCTTGCCAGGCGAGTGTACTAACCATTACTCCATCAGTACCCCCTGTGGCGGCCATAGAGATAAGTGAGAGAAAGTGGTGCAACGTTGCAGCGAAGAGAGACAGAGGCAGTATTGAACCTGTAAGATGTGAGATGAACAAAACTCCTGTACAGTGAGAGTAAATGTGTGGAGTAGAAGTATTCAGGGAATCTGTGCAGCACACTCAATATTCTTGAGGCAGTTTCAGCTTTGGAGTTAGTATGTTATCTTCGAGAGAGAGAGCGTGAGAAAATGGGTCTCCAAAAATATTAAGTGAGAAAGAAAGATATTGTTCTTTGTTACTGAAAAATGTATTACCCTCACTCTTAAATTCAACCCCATGAACTTCTCAGCTTCCCCTTACAAACAAAGCACCACCAGCATCATATATAAAACCATCTGTCTGATCGTCCAGCCTACATTTATCCCTGACTTCGACTTCCTGTTATCAAAGGGGATGGCGAAACTTTGGATCATGACTTTACATGGCCAATGAAATGTCTCAAACTTGCCTCAAAATATGTCTCCCTCCTGTTTGGTGGTGCCTTAAGGGGGTGCGGGAGTAGGAGACAGGCTTGGGGGGTGCGGGAATAGGGGGACAGGCTTGGGGTGGGTAGAAAGCCTGTCCCTTATTCCCGCACCTCCCCCAAGCCTGTCCCCCTACTCCCGCACCCCCCAAACCCCCCCAAGCCTGTCCCCCTATTCCCGCACCCCCTTAACACTTTCCAATGCTGATGACATTTTATTCGACATCTGATTTTCCCCAGTGGGCTGCCACCTTGTTGTGGTTGAGGGGCTTGTGTGTCCCTATGACCCACAAGTCGCTGGTGGGGTTCCATCTGCTCGCTGTTATGCTAAGAAGTTTGGGTACCTGGCAGGGTCCCCCATACTGGTTGAGTTGTGAGTGAGTTGAGTCCTACTTCCACGGGCATGGAGTGAGTCTAGGACCTGCCCACCATCAGGTCCGGCTATGTTGGTAGCCTCCAAGCCCTTCCTCCACAGTGAAGAACACCTCCTCTCCTTCCCCCAGTGATGGTGGTGAGGTGGTGGCAGCAGAGTGAAGGATGTCCTTCCTGTGGACAAAGTAATCTCACTCGTCACAGGAAACAAATCCATAGTCCTTCAAATGGTTAAACCACTTCACCCTGCCAACAAGATGGTCGGCAGGGGAAGTAGTGGTGTTGGTAGTAGGTGTTGACTGGACCATGGCTGGTTGTAGAATCCGTTGTGGTGGTGAGGTCGATGAGTGGGGGTCCCACTTTATTTGGAAGAATATTTATGGCTTTATGTCTATGGACTCCTGGTGTTGGTCATTAAGGCAGTCAGTGTTGTTACATCAACACATCTTCCCCCAGCCTACAAGGTTGTTATCCTTGCTCTTACAGCCGGGTACCTACTTACTGCTGGGGTGAACAGGGACAACATAGGGGGCTGGCAAAATTGTCCAACAATTACACTGACACGGGAATCGAACCCAGGAGATCTCGCGTGCTGGGCGAGTATGTTAACCATTACATGTTAATTCAAATTTATATTCGTTTTCACTTGTTTAAGGGGGAAGTTTTGTGTTGGTAAATCTGGAGCAACTGAATCCTCCAAACTATTCCAAGCAACAACAGAACACCATTATTTTTGCTCTTCTGGTCCTGTTTCCTGGCATACTTTGGAGAAATCAAGGCACTCCAATGTAACAAAAAAGAATTACCACCTTAATTATTAAAGTAACCCAATTAATTAATGGGCAGAATTGTTCTTCAATTTTTTTTTTAAGTATATCTCCTCGTTAACTCAATCTTCTCCTTAATCAAAATATTCAAATTTCATGTCTATCTTTCTTTTATCCTTTCCATACAATTCTTCACTCTATCCCATCCCTTCCCTCCTTCCTTTCTTTCTTTCTCGCTGTCCTTCCCATACTATTCTTTTATATTATTATCTTCTCCTCCTCCTATCTATCCTTAATTAATAGATGTTTGAATAAAAAGATGCACGAGACATATATGTGCAAACATAAATGAGAATTTAAGTACAGCCACAATCAAATATCCGCCGACACTTTCCTTCCATCGTAGTAAATATCTTGGTAATAAAGAACAACACGTGTATGATTTTGCAGCACCTCATAATAATAATTGAGGGGGTTGAGTTGACATAAGGTGGTGTATGATTATAATTTGATATGATACCGATTTATTTGTACGATGGAAGGAAAGTGTTGGTGGTTATTAAATTTTGATTGTGGCTGTACCAGTAGGTGAATCCAATGTTAACCCAATTATTCATATAAAAATCTGGTTTAAAATGCTACAGATAATGTTAGTTGTAAATGTGTATGTGTGTTCTTACCTATTTGTATCTGTACAGGATCGAGTCAAGCTCATAATGTCCCGTATTTTAAAACACAATTTTCATATTTTTCTTTAAAGTTATGTATATTTTGTGTGTGTGTGTGTGTGTCGTTACCCTAATTATTTAATATGAAGAGCACTTGTTTTATACTGCATACATAGGAGTGACTCTAGCAATTTACTGTCTAATGTTTTCATGTTCATATATGATGATATTGTTTTAAGTAGTGTGTAGCTGCTTGTAGTAAATTAAAAGATGGTATTTAACGTGTGTGTGTGTGTGTGTGTGTTATTGTTTTAAGTAGTGTGTAGCTGCTTGTAGTAAATTAAAAGATGGTATTTAACGTGTGTGTGTGTGTGTTATTGTTTTAAGTAGTGCGTAGCTGCTTGTAGTAAATTAAAAGATGGTAGTTAACCTATTTATTGGAAAGTTTATCAGCTAAGGAACAGAAGGAAACTGTCAAACTCTTACGTGAGTTACCCCTATATGGATGATTATATTTGACCACGACTGTACATTCACACACACACACACACACCCCTGAGGTTTAAACAGAGTCACAGTTGATTGGGTCGATTCCTGTCGAGTTAATTAAGGGGAAAATTTTGTGTTGGTAAATCTGGAGCAACTGAATCCTCCAAACTATTTTTCAAGCAACAACAGAACACCATTATTTTTGCTGCTCTTCTGGTCCTGTTGTTTCCTGGCATACTTTGGAGGAATCAAGGCACTCCAATGTAACAAAAAGAGAATACCCACCTAAAGCAGACGTCTTACTGTAAATGCAATAACCGTGCGTCGAGCTTGAGAGATGAGACTAAATTTACACTGGCCACGTTTATATATACAGTAACGTGATATGTCGACCAAATGGCGCATGGTCAAATCTTTCCTAAGTTCAAGGAATCAATAATATAAATATTCTGTACAGCCACAATCACAATATCCACCGACACTTTCCTTCCATCGTGCAAATAAATCAGTATCATATCAAAATATAACCATACAACAACACCTTACGTCAACTCAACCCCCTCAATTATTATTATGAGGTGCTGCAAAATCATACAAGTGTTGTTCTTTATTACCAAGATATTTATTATTATTATTATTATGAGGTGCTGCAAAATCATACACGTGTTGTTCTTTATTACCAAGATATTTATTATTATTATTATTATGAGGTGCTGCAAAATCATACACGTGTTGTTCTTTATTACCATGATATTTATTATTATTATTATTATTATTATTATTATTAGATGCTGCAAAATCATACACGTGTTGTTTTTTATTACCAAGATATTTACTACGATGGAAAGAAAGTGTTGGTGGATATTTGATTGTGGCTGTACATTCACGAGCACTAATAAGTATTCAGGTGTGCTTGTCAATACCTAGAGACAGAAAATAAATGCACAATAAGATCTCCATTGGAATTACTTCACTGGTGAATTGGACTGTCCAAAGCCTTAAGGTGGTAATTCTTTTTTGGTACATTGGAGTGCCTTAATTCCTCCAAAGGATGCTAGGAAACAGGACCAGAAGAGCAAAAATAATGGTGTTCTGTTGCTTGGAATAGTTTGGAGGATTCAGTTGCATCACAAGCCGAGAATTAAAGAAGACTAATATATTAATAAGAACCCAGATTTGCTGGCTGGAGTGGCTGACAGGACAGTGTGGGATTATTTCAAACGCCACTTGGGTTAACTGTTGTTCATCGTAAAAAAAGATTAGCTTTTGCCTTATTTATACACGTCACTATACAGGAGACAAGAGGAGTTACACACACACACACACACTGTTACGGACGGAGGGTAGGGATACAGTACAGTACTAGTCAGTAGACTAGTCTTACTCCAAAGTTAGCTATCAACAGAATAAAGTAGCACTGGGTGGCAGGTATCTGACTATAAGTTATGAAGAATAAGTAAAAATACAAACCCAGCCTATGTGAAAGAGTGCTAACTCAACCCTAAAGAGACCGTCCATACATATACCCAGATTCGGTTATAAAGAATAAAAGATGATAAGAGAAACTACTCTGATTTTCTATAATATATAATAACAATATGAACTAACACAAAGACATACAAGTAATACAGAAAGAATTATAAATGAAATCAGGATTCCCAACTATGACAGAACGTGAGACAGAGCACCCAAAATATATATAATACACTTGCAATAATCACACCACAACTTACTATCACTGTGCCATCACTTTAATACAAGGCTATAGACACACACGTAAGCATAGAAGTAGTCTATCAATAACACTGGCACTTCACTGGCATATATAGTAAACAAACATCAATTGCATCACACACATGTAATAATATAATAATAATAGAATCAATATCCAAATATATATAGTAATAATAGTAATAGTAATAATAATAATACGAGAGTGACCCCTAAGTTACTTGTGAGAAGAAAGTAGAAGTAGATCAATTATACTTAACAAAAATACGTCGGCGTGTCTCCTCCCGAATCTTACCACACTCAATCACTTACAAAACACAATACAAGCTTGTCGTCCCAGTTCCCAAAGATATCTGAATTAACAAGGCATAAGCCTCGCTCTTATATACTCTCGGCTCGACAAAGAAGAGTGAGCAAGTTAGAACAAAGCTACAGGAACGTCTCCGAACCTGTTCGTCAACACAGACTTAAACACACTATACTCATACGTTCCTTCCCAAGAAACTATGGGTAGTCCTGCGTAATGAAAACGGACACTCCTCACGCCACTTGCGAGAGAAGGAGAGAGAAAGTGTACGAATCCAGAGAATATAACTGGGTATGACATACCCGACCTAACAATACTAACACTTAAAGAAAATGGAATAATAAGTGAATTAAATTCGCACACAATACATCCGGGTAGGGGCCTCTGCTACCACACTCACTACCACATCCACAGTCACCGTCAAAAATAGATAGCAATACTTATAAATCAATGATAATAATTCACACACACGTAACAACACACACACACACACACACAGAAACCTTGTATCTCTCTCTTTACACACAGACACACACACACATACACACACACATACATTGGATCTAAGACAAACACACACACACACACACACCTTGTATCTCTCTCTTCACACACACGCATACATTGGATCAGTCTCACCCCAACCTTCCTGGAGTAAAGACGTGTTCCTGGCGCTCTGCCTGTGTTGTTGTTTGTGTTGTTGTTTGTCTTGTTTCAACGTTCTTGTTTGTGTGTTGTTGTGTCTGTGGTGTTATAGGGGTTGTTTATATTCTCTATCTCGTTTTTTTTTTTGTGGTTTTGCTGTTTGTCGTATTGTTGTTTGTGGTATATTTGTTTTATTGTGGTTCTGTGTGTGTATGTTCGTGTGTTCATGTGTGTTCAGTTGTTCGCTTCCAATCTAGGCCTTGCCTGGCCTGATGGAGAGCGCGGATTCGGATGTGGCTTCCTGCCTGGAGGCCGACTTGGCCATGTCGGAGGAGGATGAGTCTCCTATCGAGGATCACTGGCCTGAGCTGCCTTCTCGCAACCCTCCCCCTCTCTCCTCGGTCACTCCGCAGCTCAGGTTGTAGCCTTCCACCTCCTCAACCTCTACCAAGCGACCCGTTGATGCCTCGTCCGACTCCTTGCAGGATTCCGATGGTGTGGACTGTTTGCCTCCGGCTGCCAAGACTGCCAAGGGTGCTTCAGCTGTGCACGACGTACCTTCTCTGCCTCAACGTGGTGTTTCTTCCTTGTATACCAACTCCTTGCCCTCGTCCAACCTTCCTGCTTTTGCCCCAAGAAATGCCTATGTCAAGCTCTCCTTCTCTGGGAACCCATCTACGGACACAAAGTTGCGTTGGTTGTCTGATGTCAACAGGGCCTTCCAGCTGCAGCGTGAACTGGCTGAAGTGAACATGGCTGCTGTCACCTCCCGGTTTGTCTAAATCTCTAGGAAGCGTCAGGATATCATTGATAGAGTGAAGGCTGGTGAATTTTTGTCTCTGCCTCTCATTCTTGAAGACTCACCTGAGAGGCCTCGTAAGTTCCCCAGCTACATCCTTACCCGTTTTCCTATTGATGTTGACCCGAAACTTGCTAAGGGATACCCTGGTGTGTACTTTGCCCGTCGTTTTTTCCAAGATGGTTCCCCCATTAGCCGTATTGTTGTTGTCTGGAGTCAACCTGATCCACCTCCAAATGAGATTTCCTTTGATTTCCTCCCTTGTCTTCCACCGTGTGAGGTGAGGAAACTTCATAATGACCAGCCTTGGTGCTACAGGTGCTGGGGTGTGGGGCATATCTCCCGGTACTGTTCTGCCAGGCCGAAGTGTGCATGGTGTGCTGCTGACCATGATTCCAAGACGTGTCCTGTCAGGGGCGAACCATCACGTCCTGCTGCCTCCACCTCTGAGCCTTCACCTCCTGAGGATACGTCTCGATGGAAGTGTCCACGATGCCTTCAGCCAGGGGTTAATGTGTGGCATGGATGTACTCGACGTCAGGTCCAGGCTCATGTCACTACTATTGCTCCGCCTCCACCACCGCCACCTCCCCAGTCTGCTCCTCCTACCAGCCCTGCCTCATCTCCAGACCTGGCCCTCCGCAAGTCTGTTGCTACCCTCATGGCACGATGTACGGCTCTTGAAAACCGCTTTTCTGCCCTTGAAGCCAGGATTGATGGGCTGGTTGCCGCTCAGGCTGCCAATGACTCCAAACTCTCCACCTTGGTCGAGGCTCAGCAGGCCATCATCTCAACTGTCACTACCCTTACCGAAAAGATGGATACTGTTGCATCTCGCCTTGAAAAGCTTTTCGAGTCAGTCCCTTCTCCTGGTCCATCTTCTTCTCCAGGTCGCTCATCTGCCCCCACTCACCGGACTTCTACCTCCAAATACAGAGTTCGCTAGTGATTGCCGGCTGGATGTCATCTCCTGGAATGTATGTGGTATCACCAGTTATGCTAAGCTCACTCAACTCAAGGCCTATGTTTTTCGTCATCATCCCAGTGTTATTTTTCTCCAGGAAGCATTTCCAGGACGGTCGCTCGCTGCTGGGCAAGCTCCTCCTCTCTCAGGTTATATGCCATATGTTCATCTGGTAAGGAATGGTCTCCTGACTTACATACATAGCTCCTTGCCACATCGCCTTCTCCGTACCTCCACTGATCCTGACATGACCTTTCAGCTATTTGAGGTTCTACCTGGGAATGGAGTACTCCAACTATGTAATGTCTATTCTGCCCCAGCTAGACTCACTCTTGAGGCTCTTCCTTCTCCAACAGTGCGTGGTATGGTTTATATGGGAGATTTTAATGCTCGGCATTCTGATTTGGGTGATGGTACTGGCTCTATTAATCGTAATGGTGTTCGTCTCCTTTCACACATCCGCAAGCATCATCTGACACGCTGGAACACTGGTGGTACCACTCATTGCCGGGGAGGTACTCTGGATTACATCCTCTCGTCTGGCCTGATAGCATCTCGGGTCCTGTGCTCCTCCGTGCCAGACTTATTTTCTGATCACATCGCTCTTCGGTTTCATTATTCTCTAACTGCTGGGTCAAGTGCTTCAGCCACTCGTTTGCGTATTGCTGTGCCCCCTAAATATTGCCCGACTTACATCTTATTCATGGCCCATGTATTCCCTACATTTGACATATCATCAGCTGAACAGTTGTACTCTGATCTTGTATCTGCTACTCATGACTTTTATAGGCTATACGTCTCCCGGCCACACCTCCAGCATCGCCATACTGCCCACTCCTGGACGCTGGATGCAAAGGAGGAGGCTGAACGTGATGGCCTATTGTTTCAAGCCAACCCAACCCCTGACCTGCTCCATCGTTACCAGATGTCTAGGGACGCTTTTGTTGCCCTGCAGGAGTGTGCTCACACTGAGTCTTGGCAGCGGTTCACGGACAGCATCAACCAGCAATCAAGTGTGGCTTCTATGTGGCACCTCATCCGTCGGGTTGTTAAAAATACACCGGCCACTGCTCGTCATCACACTCCCGCCGACTATGCCCAACAACTTGTCGATGCCTGGTCAGAACAATCTACCTCAGCCAGTCTACCTATCCACATACAAGAGGCACTCACTTCCCGTGCTGCTGTCCATCGGCTACGTCTAATGTCTGCTCTGTTGCAAGATGATGACGATGATGCAGAGGTGATAACTGAGGAGTTGTGACGTGCTCTCTCTCGGGGTAGAGCTTCTTCCCCTGGTGATGATGGTATTACTTATGCTGTGCTGCTCCTACTTCAACAAGTTCCTGGGAACCCTCTACTTCTACTGTACAATCTTTGTCTTCGTGATGGTTGTGTACCACGAGCCTGGACCAGCAGCACAATAATACCTATCCCTAAGCCCGGCACTGCGAAGTTCAGGCCTATTTCCCTGACTTCCTGTTTTTGTAAAGTTATGGAGAGAATCTTACTCAATCGTCTCATGTACAGACTGCAAGATCGCCTTTCTCCATGGCTGTTTGGTTTCCTTCCCCAGCGGAGCACACACCACTGCCTAGTCGACCTGTACACTCGCCTTAACAGGGACAGTGTGGTGGCCTTCATTGACCTTCGAAGTGCCTTCGATGTTGCTAATAGAGACGTCATTTTGGATCAACTGGTTGACTTTGGGATAAAGGGTAATATATTACGGTGGATTCGGGGCTACCTGAGTAACAGGACCTCCCGTGTGTTTTTCAGTGGTGCGCTCAGTCCTTTGCGCAGTTTTCATCTTGGTACGCCTCAAGGGGGTGTTCTCAGCCCATTGTTATTTAATATTCTGATGCATCGGCTGCTCACTTCTCTCCCTGATATACCTGGAACTACAATTACGTGCTATGCTGATGATATCTGTGTTCATTCTACCTCACCAAGGGATCTCCAGCGGTTTCTTGACTCCTTCTCTGTGGTCTCCTCTCACTGTGGCATTATTGTCTCCCCAGATAAGAGCAGAATATTCACCTGCCGCCTTCCTCAAGCTCAGCCAGTGTTCACCATTGGAGGGACTGTCATTCCCATGTGTTCCCAGTACTGCTACCTGGGTGCGCCAGTCAATATTTGGCCGATTGTCCCTGCCAGACCTCAAGACCATCCCATTGTCCAGGACTTATTGGGTCGTCTCCAGCGCCGACTTACGCCACTTCAATGGCTCACTAACAACTCCTCGGGCATCTCCATCCCAGTAGCCAGGACCATCTATATTGCTTTTATCCGTTCAGTTGTTGATTACCTCTCCCCTGCTCTGATTCAACTTCCTAGGGCTACTCTGGAAACTTTAGAAAAGTTTCAGAATAGAGCAATGAGAATAATTCTCGGTTGTCCAATGTCGACCAGGATAGTGAACATGCAGCGTGAGTTGCGTCTTCCCCCGTTAGTGGAGAGAATTTATTCTAATGTTACTTGCTTCACTGTCAAGTGCCTCCATTTCCCACATCTTTCACCCCATTACTCTCAGTTAGTCAGGACTTCTCTCAGACCAAACTACCCGGTCCCTCCCATACTGCCTGCTGGACGTACTCTTATAAGGTCTATTTCCTCTGTGCTCCGTAGTCTTAATATAGATATAATGGTTGCAGACGTCCCCCCAGGGCCCCCTCCATGGATGCTACCAACACCTGATGTGAGCTTCACACCTACTTCCAAGTCGGAACTGCCTTCTCTACAGCAGCAGTTGGCTCTGGTACACATAGAAACAGTGACGTCCTCCATCACAGATCCATACTGCCTCTACACTGATGGCTCATTGCAAGAGGATGGTGCAGCAGGTTGTGCTGTTTTCTCACCTGACATGGAGTCACCTCCAGGGGGCTGGGTTGGCCGTCGTCTCTGTAACCACTCTAGCTCAACATTGTGTGAACTGTATGCCATTCTGGATGCTGTTAGTGTTGTTTGTCAACGTGGAGTGAATGCTGCCATTTTTTGTGACTCCAGACCTGCCCTTCATTCTCTCTCTAGTGTTCAGCCCACACTTTCTACTGTTGTTCAGCAGATTTTATCGTTTTTGTCCTTATTGCGCCATCGTAACTTGACTGTCAAATTTTTATGGGTGCCATCCCATGTAGGTTTACGTCACAATGGTACAGTTGACAGACTCGCAAAGGAAGCCTGCCATCTGCCTCCTCGTGGTGTTGGACGTCCTCTCTCCCTGACATGTTACCTCTCTAAAGTCCGCTCCGCCGCTCTCCTCCCTGTACGGCGACGCAGGGATGCAGAGAGGCCCTTCAGCATCTCCATCACACATTATGAGTCTGTCTGCCGTCACAAATATTCCTACCGTCGTCGAGGCCTCATGGATCGGAGGCACAATGTAGTCTCTGCTCGTTTGAGGCTTGGCTACCGCCCACCGTGGCAGGTTGCTGGGATGCAGGGTGAGCCTCCCTTCACTGAGTGTCGCTTGTGTCGAGTGCCTCGTGCTAACACTCTAGAGCACTATTGCCTAGCCTGCCCCACTGTCCGACACTTGCTGCCCCGGGGCCTGCCACTAGATGTGATTTGTCGACACCTGCTGAACCACCAGGTTCTGGAGGAACTTCTGGTACGCCACCCTCGTTTTGGTGGATTTAAGTAGGTCATAATGTAATATTTGTCTGTATGCTTGTGCTCCATTCTGTTATGTTTTCGTGATGTGTGTGTGTGGTGTGTGGGTGTGTGTGCGTGTGTATGTGTGGTTGTAGTCATTGTATTCTCATGAGTCCCGCCTACCCGTATGTATTGTTGCCTGCCTGTTGATTGACGCTACGGCGCAATTAATTAAAAAAAAAAAAAAAAAAAAAAACTCACTCACACTTCTTATATACAACTCTTTCTGTGGTTATACTATACACTAGTATTTTGGCTGCAAAAATCAATATATATCATTACTTCATTTTAATTCCTCAAATATTTGCATGAAAGGACACAAAAAAATATACCAATAAGCTTTCAAAAATTACAATTAAAACGAAGCACTTCCATACCACCCAGTGAACACACAGGTATTCAGTGTGTGTGTGTGTATGTGTGTGTAGCCTACTGTAACATCAAGATTCTTCCTCAGATATTGTTTCCTTAACGTGATTAATCTTATGTATTTTGTATAATTAGCTAGAACGATTTTTTTTTTATTTTTTTTTTATTTTAATATGCATTTTGATAGTGAATCGTCCTGAAGCTCAGTGTTTTCCTCAAACTCATTCTTCATTCTTTCAGTCATTCTGACGTGTGTGATCTGATTAAAATGGCGTTGCTTTTCAGATATTATTTATTACTTCACATTAAATAAAATCGACATTGTTGTATAGGCCGAGCGTTTGATAATGAGATAACACCGTATTTGTATGACAATGGCATGCAGTGAAATTTAATTTTTATATCAATATGCAGTAATTACAGTCCCCTATGTATCCATGCTTTGGCTGATTAACATTAACAAAAGTAAGGTGAGATTAACATGAAAATGAACATGAAGAATATTGCGTGTGTGACTCCGAAACACCAGCAGTGTGTCTCCTCTCCGTATGAAAAGATGGAATTATTGTAAGATAATATTGAGAACGTATAAAATGTCAATTGATTAATGTGTAGGAAATTGTTTGTTATAGCTCTATACTGTATATGTTTTAAATTATGTTTGGTCATCCTTACATTATTGGTTACTATGTTGCGGAGACAGAGTTCGAACAAGTGAATTATCCAAACCATTCTCAACATTGAGAGAGGTTTAGAAGACTCACTTTTTCGAACTCTGTTCAGTTGCTCTCCAACACTCCTTGGACCCTGGTCCAACACTATCAGCCATGGCTGTACATATATATATGGTAATTTAACGCAAAATCTTAGCGCTGAAAATACATTCTAACAGGCTGAGAGATATTGCTACACAGGTTGGACAAGGCTGGTGCAACTCGTGAGAGCTGCTACATACACACACACTCCTCTGTTGTGAGCCTAATCAAGAATGCCAGGGAGTGCGCAAATTTGAAAACTGCACTGTCAAGTTATGTCGTCACCCACAGTTCTACACACTTGTTGATGGTGTTAAATTAAGTCATTACATACAGTCACACACTTGTTGGTGGTGTCAAATTAAGTCATTACACACAGTCACACACTTGTTGGTGGTGTCAAATTAAGTCATTACACACAGTCACACACTTGTTGGTAGTGTCAAATTAAGTCATTACACACAGTCACACACTTGTTGGTGGTGTCAACAGTTTCCCCGAGTTCGGGGAAGTGGGATAAGAGCCTAAGGGTTAATGTGCAAATGAATGTTTTGAAGGTGTTAGTGACCACAAATAGTTTGTACTGTTGCCCAAGAAAAGACCGCAACCAATTTTTTTTCTTTTTCTTTTTGCGCTGTAGCGTCAGTCAACAGGCAGACAACAATACACAAGGGTAGGCGGGACTCATGAGAATTCAATGACTACAACCACACACACACACACACATACATCACGAAAACATAACAGAATGAAGCACAAGCATACAGACAAATATTTACATCATGACCTACTTAAATCCACCAAAACGAAGGTGGCGCACCAGAAGTTCCTCCAGAACCTGATGGTTCAGCAGGTGTCGACAAACCACATCAAGTGGCAGGCCCTGGGGCAGCAAGTGTCGGACAGTGGGGCAGGCTAGGCAATAGTGCTCTATAGTGTTAGCACGAGGCGCTCAACACAAGCGACACTCAGTGAAGGGAGGCTCACCCTGCATCCCAGCAACCTGCCACGGTGGCCGGTAGCCAAGCCTCAAACGAGCAGAGACTACATTGTGCCTCCGAACCATGAGGCCTCGACGATGGTAGGAATATTTGTGATGGCAGACAGACTCGTAATGGGGATGTGTTTGGGGGGTGCGGTAATAGAGGACAGGCATGGTGGGGGGGGTTTAGGGGGTGCGAAAATAGGGGGACAGGCTTGGGGGGTGTTTGAGGGGTGTGGTAATAGGGGACAGGCTAGGGGAGGTGTTTGGGGGGTGCGGGAATAGGGAGACAGGCTTCGGGGGTGTTTGGGGGGTGCGGGAATAGGGGGACAGGTTTGGGGGAGTGTTTGGGGGGTGCGGAAATAGGAGGACAGGCTTGGGGTGGGTAGAAAGCCTGTACCCTATTCCCGCACCCCCCAAAAACCCCCGCACCCACCTAAACTCCCCCAAGCCTGTCCCCCTACTCCCGCACCCACCTAAACCCCCCCCTTCAAGCCTGTTCCCCTACTCCCGCACCCCCCTAACCTGTCCCCCTACTCCCGCACCCCCCCCAACCCCCAAGCCTGTTCCCCTACTCCCGCACCACCCTAAACCCCCCCCAAGCCTGTCCCCCTACTCCCGCACCCACCTAAACCCCCCCCTCAAGCCTGTCCCCCTACTCCTGCACCCCCCGAACCCCCCCCCCCCAAGCCTGTCCTCCTATTCCCGCACCCCCTTAACTTTAAACACCTTCATCCCAAGAACATTATAATCAAAACAATGAATTATTTACGAAAGCTAAACCATCAAACAACTCTTGTCTCGTTTTGGTGGATTTAAATAGGTCATAATGTAAATATTTGTCTGTATGCTTGTGCTCCATTCTGTTATGTTTTCGTGATGTGTGTGTGTGTGTGTGAGAAGATAGAGAGAGAGAGAGAGAGAGAGAGAGAGAGAGAGAGAGAGAGAGAGAGAGAGAGAGAGAGAGAGAGAGAGAGAGAGAGAGAGAGAGAGAGAGAGAGAGAGAGAGAGAGTGTGTGTGTGTGTGTGTGTGTGCGTGTGTGTGTGTGTGAGAGAGAGAAGATAGATAGATAGATAGAGAGAGAGAGAGTGTGTGTGTGTGCGTGTGTGTGTGTGAGAAGATAGAGAGAGAGAGAGAGAGAGAGAGAGAGAGAGAGAGAGAGAGAGAGAGAGAGAGAGAGAGAGAGTGTGTGTGTCTGTGCGTATGTGTTTGAGAAGATAGATAGAGAGAGAGAGAGAGTGTGTGTGTGGTCATTGGATTCTCATGGGTCCCGCCTACCCTAAAAATGTATTGTTGCCTGCCTGTTGATTGATGCTACGGCGCAATTAATAAAAAAAAAAAAAAAAAAAAAAAAAAAAAAACACACACACACACAGTCTTCGTACACTCGTGATACATAATTTCTGACCAGAGTGTGGGGAGCAGAAAGATTCGAATCGCCTGGTATTGTTCATTTCCCCACCCAGTACAGTCACGAGCATAAGTTTCTTTACCCCCATGGCGAGAATGAGGAAGAAGTTGTGGTTGGAGAAGGGTCAGGCAAACGAACACTGGGAGTTACAGTATCTCATGACGGTGTAAAATTTGTTGTATTCAAGTGAACACCTGCTGTGACATGAAGCATCATCCGAACATTATGAACTGGTCCAATTTTGTTCGTCTAGTCCATAATTATCATCCAACCACGACTTCGACCTAACTCTCGCCAGGGGGGTAAAGAAACTTATGCTCGTGACTGTACACCTATAGAGGCTGATGGGTTCGAATGCAGGGTATGTGTGTGTGTGTGTTTTTTTTTGTTTTTTTTTTAATTGCGCCGTGTGTGTGTGTGTGTGTGTGTGTGTATGTATGTGTGTATGTGGTGCCTGCCGTTCGTCTCTGGTCAGAAATGATGTATCACGAGTGTACCCTTGTTGGCTGGGAATCATAGTGAACCCTAAATGAGGGAGTTAGGAAGGACCAGTCCACAGTTGGAGATGGTGATGGATTTAGGAGTGTGCCTCACAGCAGCCTTCACCACGTCCAGTCCGGAAAACACCTTACCAAAAGGTATGACCGGAAACCCCCTGGGTGAGCCAATAGTGTAAATCACAAAGCCAGAGGTTTGGCAATTGTCGAGGGTTTGGTAATTGTAGGGAATGAAGTGGCGGTAGGTTTGGGGTTGATATTGAGTATCGGGTACTCCTAAGAGTCCTTCTACCACTGTCGTTTGATACTCTTCTAGTTTAACATTGGAGAATATTGCCTGTTCATTTGCCCTACCGGATTCTACATGGTGTGGAAATACCATGTTTTCTCCCGGTTTACCCTGGTTACGAACTTTACTTGACATAGCACCTCGGTAAGATGGTCCAAGTGTCCCCATGCAGAGTGTCAGGAACTGCTGTGCCCAACGCTTGTTTGTCCACAGGTTGATGTAGACCCGACCAAGACACTTGCCACCAACACTTAGCTCCAGGAAAACTTCAGACGGCATCTGAAAGAAATGTATAATTATCTCCTAGACTGTTCTATTACTTTATAAGCACAGTATCTGAACTTATTTGCTTAAAGGTATTGCAAAAAGTACCATAATCATCACAATATTGATTGTGGTAGTTATAACAACTTGTGTCACCTCCTCTTTCTATGCTACTTGGGTCAGGTGTTATATTACTAAGGAAGCCCTGTCTGGGCCTTAAACCTCACAGACACACACACCACAATTCTCTACAGACTATACAGAACAAATCCCTAATAATACTTACAAGCAACACAACTCCAACACCTACAATACAGACCACCAACGCCATGAAACCCAAGTCTCCACTATAAAGGATTTCCTTGAACTGAGAGGCTCATAAACACTTGCTATAGCTTTCACAAACCCGTAACAACCACTACACTACATGGCAGAACACAAAAACATACCAATGAACACTATAACTACACCCAACACATGATATCATACACATACAGTACATTATCAACTCTTCCACTCTTCATTCCAAACCAGCTTTTAGCATATCCATTCTCAAATCAATCATCGTTCCATTCATATGAGGGGAGGTGGCTTTAAGGCCCGTCCACACGATCGAGCAGTGCTCGCGAACACAAGCGAGCTGTTCGCCTGTTGACGGACTTACCGCTTGTGCACGCGGCGGGCACACTTGTTGTGGTGTCCAAACGTGTCTGACCAGTCACAGAGACACAGACGGGCAGGAGCCAGAGCAGGTGGTCGACAAGGTTAAGACAGTGCCTATGGTGCCTAATTTTAATAATGAGGAACGCAAGTGTATAGCGCTGTTTAGCATAATAATTGCTATGTGCGTGAGGAAGAAAAAGAACACAGTGCAGAAAGACAAATGGTGTAAAGACTGGTTAATTAAAAGAAAACAGTTGGGAAGTCATGTGACAATATTACAGGAATTAAAAGCTGGGAATACGAATGACTTCATAAAGTACTGTCGGCAAAAAAAGTTCCGTTACCACCCCTACGTTAATTTTAACATCGATAAGCGTGGCAGGGTTGGTACTCCACCGTCTGAGCAGCTGTGCCTCGCGGGCAGCGGCAATGACAACTTAGCACAAGGCATTCCCTTTCTTTTTATATCAAAAGTTTAACTGATTTTAGATTAAATTTTGAGTGTTCAAGAACTATTACTATTTAACTATTCATCATACGTTTGAGTCTTTTAGAACAAGAATACCCTTGAAATACCCAGAAAAAGTAGCACTGGGTAAAAGTACGTCATTCCTACTTGCCTGTCCATTAGACACTGAGGGGTCCGGGAGGGTGACGGAGGTATATATGACACTGGCGCCCATGGAGGTAGTATAGGTGGAGGCGCCAGTAGGACCTGATTTGTGAAGCCACCAAACTGTCATTTCCGGCGCCTTCAAGATGGCGCATACCTTTGTATGTCAGGTCAGAAGTCCACTTTTACTGAAACATATCTTGGTGTCCGCCATATTGA
Organism: Petrolisthes cinctipes; assembly: GCA_033782935.1. Lineage (NCBI taxonomy): Eukaryota > Metazoa > Arthropoda > Malacostraca > Decapoda > Porcellanidae > Petrolisthes > Petrolisthes cinctipes. Next base: position 59,737 of record JAWQEG010000719.1, read on the forward strand.
AGGCGCCGAAAATGACAGTTCGGCGGCTTCACTTTACTCCCCTGGATTAGTGAGCCATGGCCACTCCACCTATACTATCTCCATTCTCGCGCCACACCTGACTCACCAGTCAGGCCTACCAACATTACATCACACTGTTAAAAGGATGGTAACGAAACTTTTTTTGCCGACTGTACATGAGAATGGACCCAAATAGGTCCTACATTTCACATGTTGCTCGATTGCCAGCGATAATACTGACAACCACGGCCCCTTGGCTCCATAGGAAACCTGGTGTGTGTGGCAGTGACGTCATACTACTGGGTAGCGGCAGTGTTTGGTGAATTCCAACCACCACCAACACGGGCAGTTTGTTGGTGTGCTCGCCAACACAAGTGGTAAGCCCGTCGACAGGCAAACAGCTCGCTTTTGTTCGCGAGCACTGCTCGATCGTGTGGACGGGCCTTAAGTGGTTAGTGTTCTGGACTCGAGGATCGAATCCTTTCTGGAGTGGGGCTGAGAATATTTTTTCCATATCATGTTTCAGGCGGTAACTGTAAGCCCACCAAACATCATAAAACACCCTCTCTGATACCACAACAGCTGAAGTATTGGGTATTTACCCTAACTTTCATCCTTCTATGGCTGGGTGCCAGTTCGGAAGTCGTGATGTGTGTGTGTGTGTGTTTTTTTTTTTTTTTTTTGGGTAGTATAACCTGGGCCTTATTTGAAAAAAAAAAAAAAAATCTGTTTGTTACACGTCCTTTCTCCTCCATGAGAAGAGAGTTTATTTGTCGAGGCTGCTGTGTGGGCACCAACCAACCCTTCTGACTTACTATAAATCCCCACACTAATCAATGCTGTGTGGGTGGGAGAGAAGGGTTTATGAAGTGGTGTAGATACTCAGCCAGTATAGCCCTGGAGTATAAAAGAAAGGAGGGGGTGAGGTGAGGTCAGGTTAGGTGAGATTAAGGAGTGGCAGGTGCAATGTAGGCCACCACCGGTATATATATCTCGGGGTACCCTCTTCTCTATGTCATTTCTCTCTGAAGATGGACTCTGTGTAGTCCGAAACGTAAGAGTAATAAAATAACTCAAAGCTCTATCCTGTGTTTACCTCCCATACCCACACAACACACTTGTCAATATGAATCATTCACTAATCAATGCATTAAGGAACACTGCACTTAACACAATACATTCGTCAACAACACAACATACATTCCCTGAGGGTTCTATGGGAGACCATTGTCCATGTCATGGCCTTCATATGATACTTATGTGATATAAGGGACTCGGGGCTGCTTGGACACACAGTTTGAGGAACGTCAACAACAAGAACAAGACCATTTTGGTATATTTTGTATCAGCCAAAAAATCCCCCCCCCCTTTTTTTTTTACGATTTAAACGACTTAACAAAAATTTATGAGTAGAATCATATATATAAATGGACAGTTCAGAGTAGTATGCTTCTAGGTAATAATTTGTATAGTTAATATATCACAACACAAAGGGTACAGAGTGTATAGTTAGGGATAATCCTGGATTTATCAGCATCACTCAATACTCTGTTTCATTCTTTAAGGGGGAAGTTTTGTGTTGGTAAATCTGGAGCAACTGAATCCTCAAAACTATTCCAAGCAACAGAACACCATTATTTTTGCTCTTCTGGTCCTGTTTCCTAGCATACTTTGGAGGAATCAAGGCACTCCAATGTACCAAAAAAGAATTACCACCTTAAATCTTAATATATACATTATGACGAGGTTGTCAGGAAATTAGTCTTGTTTGACAAAAGAACAGTAAACATGTCTGTACTCACCTTCAGGGAGAGGCCATCAATTATAGGACTACCAAGGCAGTGCATAACCAGTCGACCATCCTCAAAGGCTACCTGACATTTTTGCACTGGGAGATTTGGTTTCGGTAAGGGTTGTTTCCGACCCATCCCTACCCATTGCCCATTGCTCATATTTCCTCCCACTCCTGCAGCCGTTGATGTTCTCTCTTCTTTGCCAACCTTTTTATTTTTAGTAAAGTCAGCGAGAAATTGTTCAACACAATTATCCAATGATCTGATGCACCCAATATTGTCAGCTTTCTTGATTTGGTTAAGGATGCTATTCATATAATGCCGGGTACCATGCATGTCTGAGTTGGTTTGAGTCAGTCCTTGTACTCCCTGCAGCAACTCGACAAACTTGTTCTTCACGTCCTCCTTCTGTTTCTCCATCTTGGCATCACATGAAGATAATTTCCCTTGGAGAGTAATTTTTTTCTCTTGAATATAAATCTTACAGAGCATAACGTTGTGACCTTGAGGATGGCCCGAATACAGGCAGAGGCTACACAGTGGCATCTCACAATTACAGCACCAATATTTTTGGTCGTCTCCGTGAACACTGCAAGCATCAGACTGAAAGGAAATATTTGTATCGTTTTCACCACAGAATTAGCCACTTTTAGAATGCAACATTTCAAATGTTTAAAAGTTAACAACACTATTAAAGCAATGTAATGGGATTTTAATCTTCTTCCTTCCTATACAGTGTTCAGTACTTAACATCATTAACCTCTAATTCAATCACTGGAATGTACTCATAGCAAATCAATCTTTTGTTTTGGAATTCATTAGGATTTACCTTAACATCAGGGCAGGCAGACGACACACTGAGAAGAGCGTAGTTTACAGAGAGCTGCTCCATATTTACATTGTTGTGGGTCTGTCTACAGATGGGACACAGGAAGTTACCTGTCCTCTTAACAGCATCCAAGCATATGTGACAGAATGAGTGACCGCAGGGAAGCACAAGTGGCTCACGAATACCTGACTGGTACACCCCTAAACACACAGCACACGTCATAGAATCCCGTAACCCCTGCATCTGAAGGGGAAATACAATCAATTTAACAAATCAAACCTTTGGTGCAAGATAAGCACACATTTTATTACCTTTTAATAATGTTAAATTTCTTCTTACTAACTGAGCCAACACCAAGACGGATTATATAAACATCATCCTTTATACACACAGTATGATCCAATGTTCTTAGTATAATACATAATTGTATTCTGTATACAGTAATTATCACAGTATTGTTTATTGCTGTCATGATTTCCAAATACCAAATGTAACTTAATAAGTGTATATTTTGTTATACTTCATACCGAAATTATAATACAACAAATTGATACAGTATTTTGCCTACTACTCAAAGTGTTTCCAGATAAAACTGAAAGTCCCTGAGCAAGGGTGGAGTATCTGTAACATTGACACACTGTACAAACATTAAATAATCTTCACTACCCCGAAAGGGAAAAGCAGCATGAATTAAGGCAATATCATCTAAATATCACATTTTACTAAAATAACCAACTTTTAAATATATAAAATAATTAAAATATAAACGAAACATTAAAGTTTACCTACCTAAAAAAGAATAGCCATAAAAATCATAAAGTTCACAATTTGTAGAGGAAGCCAGCCTCCTCTACATAGGAGAGGGTGTTCCCTCCCACACTACAAGCCTCCTCCCCGAGCACCTGGGAGAGACTGTAAGAACCGTCACCCACCCGTTACTGGGAGAGGTGCCTACGACGAAGGTCCCCAAGGCTGGGACACTCGACAAGAAGATGCCGCTCTGTCAGAGGGACCAGACAATCATCACAGTAGGGAGGGTGAGCCCTCTCCATTAAAAACCCATGAGTCAATAGTGTGTGGCCGATGCGGAGATGTGCAAGAGCCGTCTCCCACCTGCGGGACAGGCCACTGTAGCTCCACAAACCCAGGCGTTGGTGGATGCTGCGGAGCTTGTTAGCCCCGACGGCGTCCCATCTGTCTTGCCAGCAGGAACGAACGAAAGCATCTATGTAGGGTCGAAGGTCAACTGCAGGTACGGAATGACGCCTGGAAGGAGGCCGAGAACTGGAGGCTACAACCTTAGCCAGGGCGTCAGCTCGCTCATTCCCATCGACACCCACATGGGCCGGGACCCAACAAAATGTGACTCTGCGGCCACGACGACCCAGGAGGACAAGCCAACACAAGGGAATGGGAAGAGTTAAAATTGCTCAAGGCCTGCAAGGTAATCGCTAAAAATAGTAAGAGAATGCTGTGGGAGAGTAAAAATAACTTGGAGGGCATATAAAATGGCCGAGAGCTCGGCAGTAAAATTAGACATGACAGAAGGGAGCCTGCCGCCACGACAACAGTCAGGAAAAACAGCCCCAAAACCAACTCCAGCATCAGACTTTGACCCATCAGTGTACACAGGGAGGGACTCCCTGTGAGTGAAGGCATGTTCTGAAAAGAGGGAACAAGCCACTGGAGGAGGAAGAGATTCCTTCTTGTCTGAAAAGCAGGTGCAGGTGTAAACTTCTGGAAGAAGCCATGGAGCCACCCTGGGGACCCTCACAGGACAAATCTGGAAGTCATCAATGCCTATCTCCTCCATAGCCTTCCTGACCCAGAAGCCAAAGGGCCATGGTGTGCGAGGATGTGAAAGGTAGTACTGAGACATGATATCAGATGACACCACCAAGCAGGGAAGGGAGTCAGGAAGTCGATGTAATCGATGCCAACAATGAACCATCAAGGACTGGCGACGGAGATCAAGAGGTGGCTCATCAGCGTCCACCAGACATTGGGGACGACCTGAAGGCTCCAGTCTCCAGATCTACCCCAGTATGATGAACAGGGTCTAAGACTGAGATGAGCATAAGTGGCAGAGGAGTACACCTCACACCCATAGTCGAGTTTTGACCTAATAAGAACATGGTATAGGCGGAGGAGGGTGGCCCGATGAGCCCCCCAGGACGTATGGCCCAGGACCATCAACTGGTTAAGAGCCTGGAGGCAAGAGATCTTGAGTGAACGTAAATAGTGAACCCAAGTTCAACGTTTGATAAAAAGAAGACCCAAAAAGCAAGACACAACATATCCGATGACGATACATGAATAAGTCTATTTGGGGTGAATGCCTCGGATGTGGCAGAAGTGCATAGCAACCTTCTTGGCAGGAGAGAAGCAATACCCATGAGGACCAGCCCAACAAGACACCCTGTCGAGGGCAAGCTGCATGCGCTGCTCCGCCACTGACACACGAGAAGCAGCAAACCAGACCGCCAGGTCATCAACGTACATCGAGTTGGCTTTACCATCCGGAAGGGATGAGGCAACGGCATTAATTGCCACTGCAAACAACGTGACACTGAGGACGCTTCCCTGGGGGACGCCCTCCTCCTGTGCAATGGATGCTGAGAGGGCTGTACCAACCTTCACACAAAAACTGCGACCACTGAGAAACTTCTTAAGAAAGCGTGGAAGGTGACCCCACAGGTAATATGCATGGAGCTGCTGCAAGATGTCATATTGCCATGTAGTGTCATAGGCTTTCTCTAAATCAAAGAACACACAGACCAGGTGTTAATGTCGTGTAAAAGCCTCACATGCAGCAGCTTCCAACCTGACCAGAGCATCTGTAGTGGAACGGTGTTTACGAAAGCCAGACTGGGACTGAGACAAAAAATCATCCTGTTCCAAGAAGTATACCAGTCTGACATTCACCATCTTCTCAAATAGTTTACAGAGACAGGAGGTCAAGGCAATGGGTCGGTAATTGAGGGCAACACTAGAGTCCTTGCCCTTCTTGGGGAAAGGAAGGAAGGTAGCAACCCTCCACCCAGAAGGGAAGACACCCTCCAGCCAGATTCTATTATATAAAGCTAGAAGAAATGAGATCGCCTCCTCATCCAAGTGTCACAACACTGCATATGGAATGTTGTCTGGCCCAGGAGAAGTTCCCCGAGAAATCCAAGACAGTGCGCTCCTGGGCTCCCAACTCATGGCTGACAGCCAGAGGTCGAGAGTCACGGCTGTGGACTCTTGCAAAAGCCTCCGCCATGGTGTTGGCCACTGTTAAACCATCCATGATCTTATTTCCATTGACCTTAAGAACAGGTGGACAACTAGGAGAAAACTTCCCCTCCATCTTATGTACTCATCTGAACACTTGGGTGAGTGGGGTTTTGGTATTAATTGAAGACACATAGGCCTTCCAAGATGCACGTTGTGCCTCTTATAAAACTCGTCTAGCCTGAGCCCTTGCCCGTCACTTCTCCCGCACAGCAATGGTGCAGACTGGTGACCACCAAGGGACAGGACATTTGGGAAAGTGGCCAGAAGTTCTAGGGATAGAGTTGAGAGCAGCAGAGTGGAACATATCAGTAAAATATGTTACAGCCTCGTCAGAGCTAACAAAATCTGCTACAGAAGAGACTGAAGAAGTCAGCTCTCTAAAAAACTGCCAGTCAGCCTTCCCTAATCTCCACCTAGGAAGACGATACTGCGGTTCATACCTATTATTTTCTAAAAATATAGGGAAGTGGTCACTGCCATATAAATCGGGTAACACACTCCAAGTAAATTCCAACAGAGCACTGGGTGAGCAGAGGGAAATGTCAATGGCGGTAAAAGTCCCAGTAGGGCTATTAAAATGTGTCACATCTCCCGTATTTAAAACCTCTAATCCTTCATCCTCAATAAAACACCCCTGGGATTGACCGAACTGTCACCCCACAAAGGATGATGACCATTAAAGTCACCCAATAAAATAAAGGGAGAGGGAAGGTCCTGTACCAGACTGTTGAGATCACCCCTCTCAACTGTAACACTGGGTGGAAGGTATAGACTGCACACATTGTAGGGACGGTCCATAGAAACCTTAACTGCTACAGCCTGGAGCGGAGTGTCAAGCTCCTGGCTCGTGCATGGAACATCTCGCCGAACTAGGATGGCAGAGCCACCATGGTGACCCTGCCCTTCAAATGAATTGGAATAAAATGCAGAATGTACTGGAGGACTGGCAAGAATGTAGTCCCCAAGCATTGTCTCTTGGAGAGAAACACATGTAGGAGAGAAGCTAGAGAGAAGAACGTGCAGTTCCTCCCAAGAAGCACGCAGCCACGACAATTCCACTGAAGGACCTTGAACAGTCTTACTTTAGTAACTTTAGTCTGGATTTTTGAGTAGCCTCACGGAGAAATTTCCCACTACCACCTTGACCTGAGGTTTTACTCAAACGATAAGTTTTGTTAAATCCTGGGCCACTAGAAGAGCAAACCCGAGGAGTAGTACTTGGGGCAGTAATTAGGACCCGTAGACGAGTCCCTGAAGCATCTGATATGTTAGAAGAAGGTGAAGGTAGATGAGCTGGGATATTCTTTGAAACAATTACATTGGTATTGTCCTGTACAGTAATGGTATCACTGACACAGACAGATACATCAACATTGGTATTGTCCTGTACAGTAATGGTATCACTGACACAGACAGATACATCAACATCCATAATGTGCAGTCAGCGGCAGAAGTCCTGTCGCCTCACCTGCTTCACCGAGACGTAGTGTTCAAGTACTTGAGATATACGCATGTTTTTTACAGGTAATAATCTCGAGTCTATGAACATCGCGTGCCTCGGTAAAGCAAATACTTTATGTTGGTCTAATTAAAACTTTTATATGTAGTATTGTATATAATGTTAAAAATAATTTATGTAGTGAATAAATAATATTAAAATCACCTTATATAATATAACATTGAACCTGTTAATTGAACCACATTGAACCACAAATAATAAAAAGGAAAGTTACTTTGTGTATACTGTGTATCCAAATTAATATTACAGTACCTAGCTTATTTTTTTAATACAACTATATATGTATTGTAAAATTATCAATGTTTCTGTCATCTACAGTAGGGGGTCTAGATATGTTATCTTAATAAATGTTTGAAATCTATCAATGATCATGTCTACACAACGATACTAGTCCATTGGCCAGACTATATATCGGAACCATAAATTCTATTAAGGGGGAAATCTTGTGTTGGTATATATGAGGCACTTATAGGCAGAGTGCCGTAAGTGCCACCCTGAGCGAAAATGAGTTAGGTATAGCACTGTCTTCCCCAACCATCCTAGCTCATGTACCGACCACCAGGAGTCCAGATATCCAATCGCATTATGGGTGAAACTCGCATTTTGTAACCATAACTTTTGCGACCTAGATGCACGCCAGATGAGTAAGTCTGCTATATACACAACCAGACCTTGGCAGCAGAGTGTGGTATGTGCTGGGAGGGGGATGAGCCAGAGGTATAGAAAAAAAAAAAAAAAAAAAAAAAAAAAAAAAAAATCAGGTTGCCGCCGCGCCCAGCCAATGATTGTGCCTCGTGCCTCACCAACCCCTACCTCCCGCTCTCAGTCTCACTTTCTCCATTAAACCTCTCACTTGGACTGTGATTTTCTCCGTTTTTTGTTTTTGGAGCTTACGACAGTCTGCCGATAAGCGCCTCATATGGAGCAACTGATTCCTCCAAACTATTCCAAGCAACAGAACACCATTATTTTTGTCCTTCTGGTGCTGTTTCCTGGCATACTTTGGAGGAATCAAGGCACTAGCTCCAATGTATTAAAACTGAATTATCACCTTAAATCATATTGGTTTTTTGAAAAGGTCTGCTGTTCATATCATCACGTAATAATTAAAAGGGGGAAATTTTGTGTTGGTAATTCTGGAGTAACTAAATCTTCCAAACTATTCCAAACATCTGAACACCTTTTTTTTTTTTTTTGCTCCTCTGGTCCTGTTTCCTGGCATACTCTGGAGGAATCAAGGCACTCCAATGTACCAAAAGCGAATTACCACCTTAATCGCTCATGTGGCAACGCTGCTATGGGTGACGTTTGGCAACACCACAACTCGCCATCAGCTGTGTTTATATTTCTTAGGTGTGACAAGTCCGATAGCATTTCTATAGGAAAAGAGGAAATAGGGAATTAGTCTAACCTAACCTAACCTAACCTCACCTAACCTGGACCGTAGCCAAAAACTCTTAGGACCTAACTTGAGGCAAATTACAACTCGGACCTAACTGGGGCAAACTCCTGTACACTCGTGATACATAATTTCTGACCAGAGTGTGAGGAGCAGAAAGTTTCGAATCGCCTGGTATTGTTCATTTCCCCACCCAGTACACCTATAGAGGCTGATGGGTTCGAATGTAGGGTGTGTGTGTGTGTGTGTGTGTGTGTGTGTGTGTGTGTGTGTGGTGCCTGCCGTTCGTCTCTGGTCAGGAATTACGTATCACGAGTGTACAGGGAACCAAACTGGGACGCGAGAGTGACTTTTTATTTTATCACCCACGAGTTGAAACGGCACAACACTCTCTGATACACTTCTTCAAATGTAAATTAAACAAAAGTAATTTATTTATTTTTTTGTGTTATATGTAAATACCTTCAATAAGAAATTGGAAGCTTTCATGCATACTGAATAAATACAAAATATTAATACACGTGTATCCATTTCCTTAGTCGAAAAAAGTTTACAGGAAATTTTCTGAATCTTAATTGGGTGCAGGAGTAGGGGGACAGGCTTGGGGGGGGGGTGCGTGCGGGAGTAGGGGACAGGTTTTGGGGGGTGCGGGAGTAGGGAACAGGTTTGGGAGGGTTTTGGGGGGTGCGGGAGTAGGGAACAGGCTTGGGGGGGTTTAAGAGGGTGCGGGAGTAGGTGGACAGGCTTGGGAGAGATTTTGGGGGGTGCGGGAGTAGGGGACAGGCTTGGGGCGGGAGGGGGGGGGTGCGGGAGTAGGGGGACAGGCTTGGGGGGGGTTTAAGGGGGTGTTGGAGTAGGGGGACAGGCTTGGGGGCGGGTGCGTGCGGGAGTAGGGGACAGGCTTTGGAGTGGGGTGGGGGGGGGTTAGAGGGTTGCGGGAATAGGGGACAGCCTTTCTACCCACCCCAAGCCTGTCCCCTTATTCCCGCACCCCCCAAACCTAGCTGTCCCCTACTCCCGCACCCCCTTAAGGAATTTAACCCTGAAATTCAAAGGAAGTGTGTGTGTGTGTGTGTGTGTGTGTGTGGTGGTCTGGCAACACTGACACTATAACAAGCAGTGGTGGTCTGGCAACACTGACACTATAACAAGCAGTGGTGGTCTGGCAACACTGACACTATAACAAGCAGTGGTGGTCTGGCAACACTGACACTATAACAAGCAGTGGTGGTCTGGCAACACTGACACTATAACAAGCAGTGGTGGTGGTCTGGCAACACTGACACTATAACAAGCAGTGGTGGTCTGGCAACACTGACACTATAACAAGCAGTGGTGGTCTGGCAACACTGACACTATAACAAGCAGTGGTGGTCTGGCAACACTGACACTATAACAAGCAGTGGTGGTCTGGCAACACTGACACTATAACAAGCAGTGGTGGTGGTCTGGCAACACTGACGCTACAAACAAACACCATGTATCCAAGGCCAAACACCTACATTACACACACACACACACACACACACATTCGAACCCATCAGCCTCTATAGGTGTACTGGGTGGGGAAATGAACAATACCAGGCGATTCGAAGCTTTCTGATCCTCACACTCTGGTCACAAATAAGTTACCAGGTTCTCTCAATCTTGACACCAATATAACTTACCACCAATAATTAATTAATACTGATATTTTCTACAACAGTCTACTCCTTCACTTTACATAACAACATTATTAACTTCTGTGCAAATTAAGGTTCTCTCAATCTTGACACCAATATAACTTACCACCATTAATTAATTAATACTGATATTTTCTACAACAGTTTACTCCTTCACTTTACAAAACAACATTATTAACTTCTGTGCAACTTATTTAACTTAATTAATTAACAGAGTAATGTGTGGGACGTGTGTGTGAGTGAGAAAATGTGACATATGATATTGAACACATGTACTCTTCTCTTTGTACTCTTCATCCCTCTCCTTTCTTTGCCCCTTCTCTTTACACTCTTCATCCCTCCCTCTCCTTTCTTTCCCCCTTCTCTTTACACTCCCTCACTCCCTCTCCTTTCTTTCCCCCTTCTCTTTACACTCTTCATTCCTCCCTCTCCTTTCTTTCCCCCTTCTCTTTGTACTCCCTCCCTCTCCTTTCTTTCCCCCTTCTCTTTACACTCTCTCCCTCTCCTTTCTTTCCCCCTTCTCTTTACACTCTTCATCCCTCCCTCTCCTTTCTTTTCCCCTTCTCTTTACACTCCCTCCCTCTCCATTCTTTCCCCCTTCTCTTTACACTTTTCATCCCTCCCTCTCCTTTCTTTCCCCCTTCTCTTTACACTCCCTCCCTCCCTCTCCTTTCTTTCCCCCTTCTCTTTACACTCCCTCCCTCTCCTTTCTTTCCCCCTTCTCTTTGTACTCCTTCCCTCTCCTTTCTTTCCCCCTTCTCTTTACACTCCTTCCCTCTCCTTTCTTTCCCCCTTCTCTTTACACTCTCTCCCTCTCCTTTCTTTCCCCCTTCTCTTTACACTTTTCATCCCTCCCTCTCCTTTCTTTCCCCCTTCTCTTTACACTCCCTCACTCCCTCTCCTTTCTTTCCCCCTTCTCTTTGTACTCCTTCCCTCTCCTTTCTTTCCCCCTTCTCTTTACACTCCCTCACTCCCTCTCCTTTCTTTCCCCCTTCTCTTTACACTCTTCATCCCTCCCTCTCCTTTCTTTCCCCCTTTCTCTTTACACTCCCTCCCTCTCCTTTCTTTCCCCCTTCTCTTTGTACTCCTTCCCTCTCCTTTCTTTCCCCCTTCTCTTTACACTCCCTCACTCCCTCTCCTTTCTTTCCCCCTTCTCTTTACACTCTTCATCCCTCCCTCTCCTTTCTTTCCCCCTTTCTCTTTACACTCCCTCCCTCTCCTTTCTTTCCCCCTTCTCTTTGTATTCCTTCTCTCTCCTTTCTTTCCCCCTTCTCTTTACACTCTCTCCCTCTCCTTTCTTTCCCCCTTCTCTTTACACTCTTCATCCCTCCCTCTCCTTTCTTTCCCCCTTTCTCTTTACACTCCCTCCCTCTCCTTTCTTTCCCCCTTCTCTTTGTATTCCTTCCCTCTCCTTTCTTTCCCCCTTCTCTTTACACTCTCTCCCTCTCCTTTCTTTCCCCCTTCTCTTTACACTCTTCATCCCTCCCTCTCCTTTCTTTCCCCCTTTCTCTTTACACTCCCTCCCTCTCCTTTCTTTCCCCCTTCTCTTTACACTCTTCATCCCTCCCTCTCCTTTCTTTCCCCCTTCTTTCTTCCCCAATTTAAAATGATATGTTGTTACAGATGTTACCTTTAAAGTGCGAAGGTCCTGAAGTGTCAAGATGCAGAGAAGACCTATGCTATCGTTAAGACACTTTACACGAGGACTGAGTGGCAAGGAGCAACACGACAACTGGCAAGGCCACTCTGGAGTACATGTCACAAATGCCACAAATCGATTATAGTGAGTCGTCTCAGACGTTGTGTTTACTTTATTTACCTAGCTAGTAACGGAGGTACACTCGTGATACATAATTTCTGACCAGAGTGTGAGGAGCAGAAAGCTTCGAATCGCCTGGTATTGCTCATTTCCCCACCCAGTACACCTATAGAGGCTGATGGGTTCGAATGTAGGGTATGAGTGTGTGTGTGTGTGGTGCCTGCCGCTCGTCTCTGGTCAGAAATTACGTATCACGAGTGTACGGAACGAAACAGTGTGAATGCACCTAAACGTACACTCGTGATACGTAATCCCTGACCAGAGACGAACGGCAGGCACCACACACACACACACACACACACACACCCTGCATTCGAACCCATCAGCCTCTATAGGTGTACTGGGTGGGGAAATGAACAATACCAGGCGATTCGAAGCTTTCTGCTCCTCACACTCTGGTCAGAAATTATGTATCACGAGTGTACCTCCGTTACTAGCTAGGTAAATAAAGTAAACACAGTCTACAGCTATATCATCAAAATCACAGCTACTAGTTATAAAAATGTTGCCATAAAATACAAAGCTAAATTTGCTTTAACATCAAATGAAACTATAATTATGAAGGTGCACAGACACGACCTTTTAATGGGTGGTAGAAAGCCTGTCCTCTATTCTTGCACCCCCCTAACCCTCCCCAAGCCTGTCCCCCTACTCCCGCACCCCCCTAACCCCCCCAAGCCTATCCCCTACCCCCCTAACCCCCCCAAGCCTGTCCCCCTATTCCCGCACCCCCCAAGCCTGTCCCCCTATTCCCGCACCCCCCCAAGCCTGTCCCCTACTCCCGCACCCCCCCCCCCCCAAGCCTGTCCCCTACTCCTGCACCCCGACCATTTAATTAGGAGTTATGGATGTTATTATTTTGCTACATGTTATAGTTTTGCTATATAAATTTTGTATCAAATATTATTCACATTAAGGGGGTAATTCTATTTTGGTACAGTCACGAGCATAAGTTTCTTTACCCCCCTGGCGAGAGTTAGGTGGAAGTCGTGGTTGGATATGGACTAGACGAATAAAAATGAACCAGTTCATAATGTTCGAATGATGCTTCAAGTCACTAGAGGTGTTTACTTGAATACAACAAATTTTACCCCGTCATGAGATACTGACTCCCAGTGTTCGTTTGCCTGGCCCTTCTCCAACCACAACTTCGACCTCATTCTCGCCATGGGGGTAAAGAAACTTATGCTCGTGACTGTACATTGGAGGAGTGCCTCAATTCCTCCAAAGGGTAGCTGCTAGGAAACAACAGGACCAGAGAGGCAAAAAAAAAAAATAATGGTGTTCTGTTGTTGCTTGGAGGATTAATTGAGTTGCTCCAGAATTACAAACACAAAACTTCCCACTTAAAGCAAATCCTTAGGAAGTTATGTATGACGAGTGTACGAGTTATAATTATGTTACAGACGAGTTGTAGGGGGGGTGGGGGGGTAGAAAGCCTGTCCCCTATTCCTGCATCCCCCTAACCCCCCTCCCCCTCAAGCCTGTCCCCGTATTCCCGAACCTCCCTAACCCCCTCCCAAGCCTGTCCCCCTACCCCAACACCCCCCTAACCCCCCCAAGCCTGTTCCCCTATTCCCGCACCCCCCCAAGCCTGTCCCCCTATTCTCGCACCCCCCCAAGCCTCTCCCCTACTCCCCTACATTTGGATTTCGATACCAGAAAAATAATATGCAAAAAGTTAAAATAAAAATAATAATAATAAATAAAAAAAAAAAAAAAAAATAAATAAAAAATAAAATAAAATAAAATAAAAGGCCTTAATGACCAACACCATGGTCGTATGATACGCCATGAAGATAACACAATAAGGTGACAATGGGTTTTGTTGCTTAATAAACTCAGGTGCGTATTGTAATATTTATTTCTCACTCTAGGGCGTTTAGGGGGGTGCGGGGTTTTTTTTGGGGGGGTGCGGGAGTAGGGGGACAGGCTTGGGGGAGTTAGGGGGGGTTTGGAGGGTGCGGGAGTAGGGGGACAGGCTTGTGGGGGGGTGCGGGAGAAGGGGACAGGCTTGGGGGGGTGCGGGCATAGGGGGACAGGCTTGGGGGTGGTTAGGGGGGTTCGGTGGGTGCGGGAGTAGGGGACAGGCTTGGGGGGGTGCGGGAATAGGGGGACAGGCTTGGGGGGGGGTTAAGGAGGTTCGGGAGTAGGGGGACAGGCTTGGGGGGGTTAGGGGGGTAGGAAGACAGGCTTGGGGGGGGTTAGGGGGGTGCGGGAGTAGGGGGAAGGGCTTGGGGGGGGGTTAGGGGGGTGCAGGAATAGGGGACAGGCTGTACTGGGTGGGGAAATGAACAATACCAGGCGGTTCGAAGCTTTCTGCTCCTCACACACTGGTCAGAAATTATATATCACGAGTGTACGGCTCACATTGTTGTTAGGAAGGTACAGTTGAGCAAGTAGAAAGTGCAAGAAAAATTTGGCTGTATATTTCCACATCTGGTAGTTCTTTGTAGTATAATCCCTAGTAAGTTTATGAATGAATAACTGAGAATTCAAAGCCAATGTAAGGTGGAACGTGATTGGCTGAACTTTGAGTGGTAGTGAAGATGTGGCCATATACATTGAGGAACGTGATTGGCTGAACTTTGAGTGGTAGTGAAGATGTGGCCATATACATTGAGGAACGTGATTGGCTGAACTTTGAGTGGTAGTGAAGATGTGGCCATATACATTGAGGAACGTGATTGGCTGAACTTTGAGTGGTAGTGAAGATGTGGCCATATACATTGAGGAACGTGATTGGCTGAACTTTGAGTGGTAGTGAAGATGTGGCCATATACATTGAGGAACGTGATTGGCTGAACTTTGAGTGGTAGTGAAGATGTGGCCATATACATTGAGGAACGTGATTGGCTGAACTTTGAGTGGTAGTGAAGATGTGGCCATATACATTGAGGAACGTGATTGGCTGAACTTTGAGTGGTAGTGAAGATGTGGCCATATACATTGAGGAACGTGATTGGCTGAACTTTGAGTGGTAGTGAAGATGTGGCCATATACATTGAGGAACGTGATTGGCTGAACTTTGAGTGGTAGTGAAGATGTGGCCATATACATTGAGGAACGTGATTGGCTGAACTTTGAGTGGTAGTGAAGATGTGGCCATATACATTGAGGAACGTGATTGGCTGAACTTTGAGTGGTAGTGAAGATGTGGACATATACATTCATATTTTTCTTGCACTTCCTACTTGCTCAACTGTACTACTGCCTTTAACAATCCAGCTACGTTAATGCAAAATCTAAGATAGAAACGTAAATTGGGGCCCTGAAACAAGTAGCACCATAAACAAGTAGCAAAATAAGATTGCAACCGATTCCTCCAAACTGTGTCAGGAAACAGCAGACTCTTTCAGTAAACACGAAGGGGACCTGTTTTGTTGGAATCATTTGGAGGAATTATTTCTTCCAGATTAACTAACACTTCATTACTCCCTTAATTAAGTTTCCTCTGCTCTTCATTTTATTTTGAGAATTTAATCATAATCAAAGCACTGGAACACGTGAGAGAAGCTTTCATATATTACAGCCTTCAACAGGTCCGTTTTTCTTATTCTTTTATTGCTTTCTTTCAATAATTCACATGTGTATACAGCAGTACAGTAGTGGTCAAAAATAATCATCCATATAGGGGTAACTCATGTAAGATTTTGACAGCTTCCCTCTGTTCCTTAGCTGATAAACTTTCCAATAAATAGGTTAAGTACCATCGTTTAATTTACTACAAACAGCTACACACTACTTAAAACAATAACACACACACACACACACACACACACACGTTAACTACCATCTTTTAATTTTATACAAGCAGCTACACACTACTTAAAACAATAACACATACACACACACACACGTTAACTACCATCGTTTAATTTAATACAAACAGCTACACACTACTTAAAATAATAACACACACACACGTTAACTACCATCGTTTAATTTAATACAAGCAGCTACACACTACTTAAAACAATAACACACACACACACACACACACGTTAACTACCATCGTTTAATTTAATACAAACAGCTACACACTACTTAAAATAATAACACACACACACACACACGTTAACTACCATCGTTTAATTTACTACAAAGAGCTACACACTACTTAAAACAATAACACACACACACACACACACACACGCGTTAACTACCATCGTTTAATTTAATACAAGCAGCTACACACTACTTAAAACAATAACATCATATGTGAACATGAAAACATTAAACAGCAAATGGTTAAAGTTACCCATATGGGGATGATTATTATTGACCACGCCTGTACAGTCACGAGCACTAAATAAGTATACATTTTTGGTTGAAGGATTGAGGGAGGGAGAAAATGAGAGGGGCTAGAAGAGGGAGATAGAGAGGAAGAAATGGAGGAAGGAAACTGAAAAAGAGGGAGAGGGGGGGGAAGGAAGATAGACGTGATAAAGAGAGATGGGGATAGAGAAAAAAAATAAAGAGAAAGAGAGACAAGGAAGGGCAGAGAGAAGATTACAGTAAAGAGAGAGATGGAGATATGTGTGTGTGTGTGTGTGTGTGTGTTTGTCTGAGTGTGTTTGTCTGAGTGTGTATGTGTGTGTGTGTGTGTGTGTGTGTGTGTGTGTGTGTGTGTTTGTCTGAGTGTGTGTGTGTGTTTGTCTGAATGTGTGTGTGTGTGTGTGTGTGTGTGTGTGTGTGTGTGTGCAGTAATTCCAATGGAGATCTTATTATTATGCATTTATTTACTGTCTCCAGGCAGGTATTCGAAGCACACCTGGATACCTATTAGTGCTCTTGACTGTACAGCACTCATTAATATAAAAAATAAATATAAAATAAATCTATTGCTTCGACACAAACGTCATCAGAATTACTGGATGTTGAAGCGTATAATTGAGGAAGAAAACCAAGTCATTTCTGTTGATAATAATCCCACTGTCTGGAAGTGAATAGATCTGGTCGAGGTACTGAATATTACAACAGCTTTGTAGTAATGCCGTCTAATCTCACCCATTATCTCCCTGTATCTCGGAGGCTTTACAAAACTGAGAGTAGAAGGCGGAAATAATTAAGGGGGTGCTGGAGTAGGGGACAGGCTTGGGTGGGGGGTTAGGGGGGTGCGGGAGTAGGGGACAGGCTTGGGGGAAGGGGACAGGCTTGGGGGGGAGGAGTAGGGGACATGCTTGGGGGAGGGGGGTTTTGGGGTGTGTGGGAGTAGGGAACAGTCCCAATTGGGGGGGTTTTGGGGGGTGCGGGAGTAGGGGACAGGCTTGGGGGAGGGGGGTTTTGGGGGGTGCAAGAGTAGGGGACAGGCTTGGGGGGGGGGTTGCGGGAATAGAGGGACAGGCTTTGAGGGGGGGGGGGGTTTGAAAGCCTGTCCCCTATTCCTGCACCCCTCTAAGCCTGTCCCCTTACTCCCGCACCCCACAAAACCCCCCCAAGCCTGTCCCCTTACTCCACCACCCCCCTAACCCCCCCAAGCCTGTCCCCCTACTCCCCCACACACACCCCTCAATTAGGAGAAGATGTATGTGAGAGAAGCGACTGCGCCAAGTACTCGATCCGAGAGTGCATATATATATATACAGAGAAAGGTGTCTGGAGTATAACCACTAGAAGCTGGTGACAGGCAGAACACAGACGGGAAGGAAGTCATCGCTACACGACCAACACATAATAATTATTTTCTCTACACCTGTGAGTCAAAAAAATTCTCTTTCTAATGCAAATCCGAGAACATATATATTCACATACAGGAAGTTAGCAATACACAGACAGACGGGAGTGAAGGCATCACTAACCTGACCCACGACCAACACATAATTAATTATTTTCTCTACAACTTCTGTGAGTAAAAAAATTCTCTATCTAATGCAATACTAAAAAAAACATACAAGTTATTTTTATTTCTGTTGCCCCTATAGCTCTTAATGGGTTGTGGGAAACGTATTAAATATCTTGGTAATAAATAACAACACGTGTATCATTTTGCAGCACCTCATAATAATAATAATTGAGGGGGTCGAGTTGACGTAAGGTGTTGTTGTATGATTATATTTTGATATGAACAACACGTCTATGATATTGCAACACCTCATAATAATAATAATTGAGGGGGTCGAGTTGACGTAAGGTGTTGTTGTATGATTATATTTTGATATGATACTGATTTATTTGCACGATGGATGGAAGGAAAGTGTCGGTGGTTATTTGATTGTGGCTGTACCATCAATCCTATAGGAAGGTCTTCTTTCTTTACTCCTTAATTAATTGTAACAAATTATATCATATTCAACGTGACTGATTCAACTCTCAATACGCGGCCACTGTCCCTCTTTTCTTTCTGTTTCCTTCCTGCTTGCTATCTAACCTCTCTATCACCTTTTTCTGGCACTATATGACATCGCTCTAGGGGCGCCTAATATCAATCAATCAATCAATCAATTATGCATGGCCAGTTACTCCATTGCCACCACCAATTCCATTTCCATTTCTACTACAACACTGTTATTTACCTAGACAGGATGAAAGAAGCCCGGAAGACCCAATCGGACGAGGGAGAATGTGTGTTATTAGAGAGGTGAAACTGCAAGTATGAATGCCATGGAATGAACGGAGGGCCAATTGAAAGAAGGAGAGTATGTACAGCCACAATCAAATAACCACCGACACTTTCCTTCCATCGTGTATATAAATCAGTATCATATCAAAATATATTCATACGACAACACCTTACGGCAACTCGACCCCCTCAATTATTATTATGAGGTGCTGCAATATCATACACGTATTGTTCTTTATTACCAAGATATTATTATTATTATTATTATTATTATTATTATGAGGTGCTGCAAAATCATACACGTGTTGTTCTTTATTACCAAGATATTTATTATTATTATTATTATTATTATTATTATTATTATTATTATGAGGTGCTGCAAAATCATACACGTGTTGTTCTTTATTACCAAGATATTTACTACGATGGAAGGAAGGTGTCGGTGGATATTTGATTGTGGCTGTACCTACCTGGGGCTGAATAGGCACCAAAACCGTGCATAATTATCATGGACGGTATTCTACAAAACCACTTAATTAAGCCGGTATCACACGGTCGCTAATTTCCCTGCGACACCATTTGCGACGACGTGACGCTGGGAATGATAGCTTACGGCATCACTGACAACAACAACGACGACGACTGACGACACACACTCGGCGGGACGTATATTCGTGAACTCTATACTTGTATATAAAACAGGATAAGCTTTGTATTATAAACACGGTATTGTTGAGTTAGACGAACGGCAGGCACCACACACACACATATTATATCCTGCATTCGAACTCAGCTTCTATAGGTGTACTGGGTGGGGAAATGAGCAATACCAGGCGATTCGAAGTTTTCTGCTCCTCACACTCTGGTCATATATATATATAACCATATTCACCTTCAAGATTCGTTAGTATAATACGTGACACGAAACATAATTTGACCCAATAAATTTCTTCTCAACGTCAGCCACACTGTTAGCAGAACTGGACTGCCAAGAAATTCTGCAGCTCTTGGCAACCTAAGGGATCTGTTTCTCTTATGAGTGACTATATAGCCATAATCAAATATCCACCAACACTTTCCTTCGTAGTAAATATCTTGGTTATAAAGAACAACACGTGTATGATTTAGCAGCACCTAATAATAATAATAATAATAATAATAATAATAATAATAATAATAATAATCTTGGTAATTAAGAACAACACGTGTATGATTTTGCAGCACCTCATAATAATAATTGAAGGGGTTGAGTTGACGTAAGGTGTTGTTGTATGATTATATTTTGATATGATACTGAATTATTTGTACGATGGAAGGAAAGTGTCGGTGGATATTTGATTGCTACTGTACCTACATTATCGTCCAATTCTAAGGCGACCCTATTTCATCCTTAAGGTGGTAATTATTTTTTGGTACTTTGGAGTGCCTTGATTCCTCCAAAAAAGTATGCCAGGGAAACAGGACCAGACTAGCAAAAGTATTGGTGTTTTTCTGTTGCTTGGAAGAATAGTTTGGTCTTAGGATTCAGTTGCTCCAGAATTACCAATACAATATAAACAATACTACAAAACTTTCCCCTTAATTAATTGATCATATGTATAGTAATTCTATATGTGTTTTATGCTTTTACTAGTTGGGTGAGAACTAGAATACTGCTGAGGGTACCAGACGACTTGTAACCTCCATGGATAAACACGGCTCCGTCCACATACGTACACTTAAAGAGGAACGCCTCAAGATGGTCCGAATGTGGCTGGAGGGCAAGTCGGTACGGGCCATCTCACAGGAAACAGGATCAAGCCTCCCTACAGTGCATCGCTGGTTGAGACGATGGCAGAGGGAAGGTACTGTGGAAACAAGACCTTACTCCTTCAGACGTCGAAAAACCACCCCTCCTTCATCAATCATTAACAATAACAATAACAATGGTCTGGCTTCAATTTCATCTCTACTTTACCACACACATCCAGTTACTCACTCTCCAGCTGTTACGACTCCATATTATCACTATCCTCTCCCTCTAGCTTATTACATTATGGCTCTTAATCCTCACGTTGACACCACTAGTATATCGTACACTGGCAATCCAAAATATGTATCCAGGCTTGTTGCTTCGAATAGCCTGATCGAGTATTAAGCGAGCTCAAGCAAATATAAAACAGTATAAGTGTTGTAATTGGTTCACTAGTATGTCAAATGATTCGAAACTTCAACAACAAGACCTGGATACAAATATGAAACAGGATAAGCGTTGTAATTGGTTCACTAGTATGTCAAATGATTCGAAACTTCAACAACAAGACCTGGATACAAATATGAAACAGGATAAGCGTTGTAATTGGTTCACTAGTATGTCAAATGATTCGAAACTTCAACAACAAGACCTGGATACAAATTTTGGAGTGCGAGTGTACATGAATAAATATGTCTGGGGATAACGAAATTAGAACTAAGATATATATATATAATTTTTTTTATTTGGGGGGGGGGGAGGGGCGGTTGCTTACAGACCCTATGTTGCAGCCAGAAAAAAAAAATATCAGACCTGTATTGTAATATAAAATGTTATGTGGTGGTTGACAATTATTTGAATAATAAATGTATTTTTTTTCTTTTTATTTTTTTCTTTCTTTTTAATAATAATAAATGTTTAACAATATCAAAGTATAATCAATACCCTGTGGCCTTACATGTGTTCTAAAATAAAATAAATCTAAGAAATAAAATACTGGTAGATAATAAAAAAGTTAATACAGCTGTTGCTTTATCTCGTCAAAGAGGAATAATGTGAGGTTTACTACATGTTAATTATAATGTAAATATTGGTCTGTATGTTTGTGCTGCATTCTGTTATGTTTGTTTTCGTGATGTGTGTGTGTGTGTGTGTGTGTGTGTGTGTGTGAGTGTGTGTGTGTGTGTGTGAGAGACGATAGATAGATAGAGAGAGAGAGAGAGAGAGTGTGTGTCTGTGATGTGTGTGTGTGTGTGAGAAGAGAGAGAGAGAGAGAGAGAGAGAGAGAGAGAGAGAGAGAGAGAGAGAGAGAGAGAGTGTGTGTGTGTGTGTGCGTGTGTGTGTGTGTGTGAGAAGAGAGAGAGAGAGTGTGTGTGTGTGTGTGTGAGAGAGAGAAGATAGATAGATAGATAGAGAGAGAGAGAGAGAGAGAGTGTGTGATGTGTGTGATGTGTGTGTGTGTGTGTGTGTGTGTGAGAAGATAGATAGATAGATCGATAGATAGAGAGAGAGAGAGAGAGAGAGAGAGAGAGAGAGGAGAGAGAGAGAGAGAGAGAGAGTGTGTGATGTGTGTGCGTGTGTGTGTGGTTGTAGTCATTGGATTCTCATGGGTCCCGCCTACCCTAAAAATGTATTGTTGCCTGCCTGTTGATTGACGCTACGGCGCAATTAAAAAAAAAAAAAAAAAAAAAAAAAACTCCATGTCATTTCAGAAGTCCACAGTTATCAGGGCCAGCCAAGCCTTCAGAAACAAGCGGGATATCATAATGTAGATACGATATTATACACTATGTGCTGGAATACACACCACGAGTTATTTTTGTTGTTTGTCTCTATGTCATAAAGGAGATCGCAGCAGTCCCACACACACCATATTATGTATGTACAATTGCCTGCACTTATAACTGGTACAGGACTAGAGGACTGACAACGCTGAATGTACCAGTTATAAGTGCTGGCAACTGTACATAGGTATTTTTCAATTGTATTATTTTATCATAATAATTGGGGGCAAGTAGCTAAAATTCCCGTGGTGCCCCTGTTAATCTTCGGAGATCAATTGTCACACAACACACAAAGCCGTTCTTATATAAACCAGAGTCATAAAAAGGAAGCAAATGACACTGCCCTAAAGTGGATATGGTTATGGTGCGACAACATATGATGATGATGATGATTATAATAACTTCAATAACAACGTAGAACTGTGAACTATTTTTAAGTTTGTCAAAATAAAAAGAAAGCAAATGACACTGCCCTAAAGTGGACACGGTTTTGGCACGACAACATATGATGATGATGATTACAATAACTACAATAACAACGTAGAACTAAACTATTTTTAAGTTTGTCAAAATAATAAAGCACATATTTAAGCAGATGTGGAGATTGATTATTATTATTATTATTATTATTATTATTATTATTATTATTATTATTATTATTATTATTAGGTGCTGCTAAATCATACACGTGTTGTTCTTTATTACCAAGATATTTACTAGAATGGAAGGAAAGTGTTGGTGGATATCATTATTATTATTATTATTATTATTATTATTAGGTGCTGCTAAATCATACACGTGTTGTTCTTTATTACCAAGATATTTACTACAATGGAAGGAGAGTGTTGGTGGATATTTGATTGTGGCTGTACCTACATTATCGCAAAGTTTCATCCTTAAGGTGGTAATTCTTTTTTGGTACTTTGGAGTGTCTTGATTCCTCCAAAAAAAGTATGCTAGGGAATAAGTTTAAGTTTGTCAAAATAATAAAGGACATATTTAAGCAGACAGAATGATGTGGAGATTGAAAACTATACCATCCACTTATCTCCCTTTTCTGACTCTCCCTCCCATCAGTGAATGAATGCCTTAAGGGGGAAGTTTTGTGTTGGTAAATCTGGAGCAACTGAATCCTCCAAACTATTTTTCCAAGCAACAACAGAACACCATTATTTTATTTGTTTTGTGTTGGTAAATCTGGAGCAACTGAATCCTCCAAACTATTTTTCCAAGCAACAACAGAACACTATTATTATGTTTGTTTTGTGTTGGTAAATCTGGAGCAACTGAATCCTCCAAACTATTCCAAGCAACAACAGAACACTATTATTATGTTTGCTCTTCTGGTCCTGTTGTTTCCTGGAATACTTTGGAGGAATCAAGGCACTCCAATGTAACAAAAAAGAATTACCACCTTAAGGGAGCCCGTTGTTGTGATGTAGTCAGAAAAGTGGAGGTAAATGAGTTCTTCAAATATTACCACGAAACACACACACACACACACACACCTATATGGAAGGAGCTTGTTTGTTTCGTGGCATGGTCAGGAGGAATCAGAAGCCTCCAATTTTCATACACGATAAATGAGTCCTTCAAATATTGCCATGAAACACACACACAAACAAACACAAACACACACACACACCTATATGGAAGGAGCTTGTTTGTTTCGTGGCATGGTCAGGAGGAATCAGAAGCCTCCAATTTTCATACACGATCACAGGGTCCTTAATTAAATGGAGCTCACAATTCATGGTTTGGGAATACTGTCTTGGCTAGAGTCGACAACACTGTGGTGGCTACCGTCAGTTTACTTACTCTCTCTCTCTGATCCTGACTTCCACTGAGGGGCTACAGAAACTTTGGTGCGTGACATAATATCTGACCAGAGTGTGAGGAGCAGAAAGCTTCGAATCGCCTGGTATTGCTCATTTCCCCACTCAGTACACCTATAGAGGCTGATGAGTTCGAATGTAGGGTATGTATGTGTGTATGTGTGTGTGTGTGTGTGTGTGTGTGTGTGTGGTGCCTGCCGTTCGTCTCTGGTCAGGGATTACTTATCACGAGTGTACAGCCACAACAATCAAATATCCACCGACACTTTCCTTCCATCTTAGTAAATATCTTGGTAATAAAGAACAACACGTGTATGATTTTGCAGCACCTCATAATAATAATTGAGGGGGTCGAGTTGACTTAAGGTGTTGTTGTATGATTATATTTTGATATGAACAACACGTGTATGGTTTTGCAGCACTTCATAATAATAATAATAATAATAATAATAATAATAATAATAATTGAGGGGGTTGAGTTGACGTAAGGTGTTGTTGTATGATTATATTTTGATATGATACTGATTTATTTGCACAATGGAAGGAAAGTGTCGGTGGTTATTTGATTGTGTACCACGATATCCGCAGTCTTTGGGATAATTATACCTTCACATCCTTCCTTCTTTCTGTGGCTGGTATTGCCACTACGAAACACCATCCTCTGGTAACGAGATAAAAGCTTTAACAGAAATGTATCGACTGCAACTGAACACAGGCTTATAATAAACTTTGAAGTGAACGTCATTGCCTTTATTCCCTAATTAGAAGACACTTAATACCAGACTACACGAGGGAAGACAACCAGATGAATGGGTGGTCAGCTGGTATAGTCGTGTGTGTGTGTGTGTTTTTTTTTTTTTTTTTTTTTTTTTTTTAATATATTACACATTGGCTTCAAACATTTCATAGGCTACGAAACATAAGCATAGACAGGATATTGAGTATTTAATAACCTCATTCATACACACACACACATACACTCACTCTCTCTCTCTCTCTCTCTCTCTCTCTCTCTCTCTCTCTCTCTCTCTCTCCTCTCTCTCTCTCCTCTCTCTCCTCTCCTCTCTCT
>JAWQEG010000720.1:0-40000 GCA_033782935.1 Petrolisthes cinctipes
CTTCCATCTTCTTCTTGGCCTTCCTCTTTTCCTTCTGCCTTCTACTTCTATATTCATGACCTTCTTAGCTATGTTATTATCCTCCCTCCTCATCACATGACCATACCATTGTAACCTTCGCTCTTGCACTTTCTTTGATATTTCAACCACTTTGGTTGTTCCTCTTATCCTTTTGTTTCTAATTCTATCATATCTCGTCACTCCGCACATCCATCTTAGCATCCTCATTTCTGCCACCTCCAATTTCTTCTCTTGAGCCTTTTTGATGGGCCAGGTTTCTGCTCCGTACATAAATGCAGGTCTCACTACAGTTTTATATACCTTTCCTTTCACTCGTGCGCTGATCTTTTTGTCGCACAATACTCCCGAGGTGTTTTTCCAATTTCTCCACCCTGATTGAATTCTATGATTTATTTCGTAGTCGAGTGTTCCATCCGATGCCACACTTGAGCCAAGATACTTAAAAGTGTTGGCCCGCTTAAGCCTCTCAACCCCCAGCGTCACATCTCCGATTTCTTCTTCTCCATTAAAAACCATATACTCTGTCTTTGCCCTGCTAATCTTAAACCCTCTGTCTTCCATCGCCCTTCTCCATCTTTCTAACTTCTGCTGCACTCTCTCCTTGGTGGTATCTATGAGGACTATGTCGTCTGCAAATAGCATGTCCCATGGCGCTGGTGCAATGATACCATCTCCTAGCACATCCATTGTACCTGTTCAGAACAATTTCCTTAATAATGCACATAGTTGCCTCACAGAAATTGTTTGTATGATGGCCACGTAAAACTGCTCCTGTCCGATATGATATTGCCCAGAGTGCTCATGAGTTGCCTCATGTAGGAAATGGCCCTCAAAGATGGATTAATGGCATGATTTGCTTGTGCAGAAAGATCCTCACAAAGGTCCATTTTCCAAATGTGATGCCTTGATGCTTGTGCAGTTGTCAGCCCTGTGGAATGTAAAACCAAGAAATTAATAGGTTTTGATATCAATACACTACCATAAAAAAAATCTGTGATTTCACAGAATGGCCATATTTATATTCTTACTTTCCCAAAACCATTTTCATACTTATTTCAAACTTATTTGCGCTGTCTGATTCTCATGAACATGCTCATTCAACTATAGAACTGAAAGAAATTCTGCAGTACTAGTACTCCCCCAAGGTATCATTCATAATAATTAAGTGTTATAACAAAATATGCTGAACACATAAATTACCAGAATAAACTACAATTTCCGTGGAGTACTGCAGCATTAACACACATCAGAGAAAACACTGCTATACAGTATGTTGATATGTTTTTGATGATGATAATTGCATTAAATCAGGGTAATATTATAGTTACACATCTTTGCATTATAAACTGCATTATAGCATTATATAGGCCTCACCCATGAGAGGTTGCAGGTCTGGCGTCCAACCAAATAAATATTTCTGCAAAAGTGAGGTGTTACTGTGCAGCCTTGGTTGATATTTTACTGACCAGGGGGATGTGAAGAGCACAGTCAATAACAACAATAGCTTCTGAACAAGTTGATTTTCTAAACCCCTCTCATGCATGCTAAGTTTATCCTACAGTATTGGTACACATTCAAAATATAGTAAAGCACTATATAATCATTACCGTACCTTGTTCAAAATATTTCTCAAACATCATCCTAGTGGTTGGCGACACAGGTAGCTGATTGAGGGCTTCAGCTGATGCTGTTGGGTGGTTATGATTACCCTTGATAATAATAAAACAGGGGTATTCTTTCATCAGCTTATCACTGTAGAGGGAATTCTTGGATCCTGTTCGGATAGTGACATCCATGTGTACCTAGCATCTGAAATACAAATAACTTGTGGTATAATATATGGTATGTAGGCTACTACTGTACTATGGTGTGTATATTGGTATGGTAAGTAGAATTTGTACACACACTGTTGGTTTCAAGGATTCACAACATGAAGAAATGTAGGACTAGAATAACAGAAGACAAGATTATTTTGGGGTTGTCACTATGCAAGCACCTTGTCACTTGTAAACTATTACTTAAAATGCTTTCACAGCAATAGGCTCTCTTTCCAGATTGTATGTATAAGAGTATAAGAAATCATGTGGCCAACTTTACATATTACGTTATGGTGGTAAGATTTGGATAGGTTAGGTATGACTAAATTAGGTACTGAAATCCTTGTTTTATTCAAACAATTTGTTTTAATTTAGTTTGGCCACTCTAGATAAATACTGGTACTATACCGATTTGTAAAAAAGAAATTTCTTATTGTATACCATACCATAATAATTCCTATTATAGTGATTTACTTAGTAAAATCCAAGATGAAAATGTATTCCAGTATAATATATGTATGAATAGCCTATCTATTTTTTTTAAATCTAAGCATATAGGAATTAAGGTATGGTATACAATAAGAAATTTCTTTTTTACAAATCGGTACAGCACCGGTATATATATATATGAATAGCCTATATATATATATTTTTTCAATTTAAGCATGTGAAAATTTTCTACACAAAGTATTTCATTCCCCACTGTTTATCCACATTGTATATATGTTTTTCATACCCTCCTGTATGTACAGTACCTATGAATCAAATATTTTCTGAAATTCATTCATACTTCCAAGGTACCCCTTAGGCCTATTTTGATAACAGAGTACTGTAAGTTACTGTATAGTTAAAATTGTAGTCTATGATGTGAGGTGCATCTGGCATAATTAACCATGAGGTCTTAATTTTGGAATAGAATATATTGTACTTACAAGTCTACAATACATACACACTTAACTTACCCTGTATATGTCTTCTTTACACCCTTGTGTTTCACACCATGATGACAAATCAGGACTTCCCGAAATAGTTTCCGCTCTCCCACTGAACGTAACCTCTTGCTATTGAAGCGACTGTGGGTCTTGGCCATATACACCTCATTCCACTTCTTGAAGTCGTCTCTGGTGCGGATATTTGTTCTAATTGTAACAGAGTCTTCAGTTACTTTCTCAATAACGTTATCAAAACCATTTTCCTTGAAATCAAACACTTCATGCAGATCCATTGCACTGATGATAGCAGCTCTGAACGTGAGGTGTGAGATGCGAAGCGTGAGATGGCTCAGAGTGACTGAGTGTACCAAAAATCAAATGTATCGCGAGCAAAGTCAGCAAACTGTATCTCTGAGTACAATCATCTCATGTTTTCGGTTCGAAGGTCGTTGTGTTATTACCAACAACATGTTCAAAATATGTTATGTTGATATGTTACTCTATAAATAATGCCGTTTATTATGAATATAAATAAGCATACGATAACTTCCTCATAAGTAAAGTAGCACTGTTTTCGGCGAAATACATTACTGCCGAAATGTACAAGGATGATGTTTATCGTTGGTCAGTGTTACCAATGCAAAAAACATTGAAAATGTGATTTATATTACTGTCATGTTTCCTTATTTCATCATTAACACTTGTTTTAAAACATAAAATCACTGTAATGGAATAAAACTAAATGCTTCTTATTGCAGTAAACAATGAAAATTTATATGAATATTACCTTTGTTGTCCAACCTTAAGTTTACACATTCTGGTAATATTTGTGCCATGGAAAAGGTGGGCTGTGATTGGCTGTAATATCCTCCCTTACCGATATAGTGAGAGACTTGGGAAAAATGCAGGCGGGACCCATGAAAATCCTGACTACAAACACACATACACACACTAACACACACACATCACGAAAACATAACAGTATGAAGCACGAGAATACACACAAATATTTACATTATGACCTACTTAAATCCACCACAACGAGGGTGGCGTACCAGAAGTTCCTCTAAAACACGGTGATTCAGCTAGTGTTGACAAACCACATCAAGCGGCAGGCACCGGGTCAGCAAGTTTCGGACTGTGGGGCAGGCCAGGAATAGTATTCTCTAATGTTAGCACGAGGTGCTTGACACAAGCGACACTCAGTGAAGGGAGGCTCGCCCTCCATCCCAGCAACCTGCCACGGTGGCCGGTAGCCAAGCCTCAAACGAGCAGAGACTACATTGTGCCTCCAAACCATGAGGCCCCGACGACGGTAGGAATATTTGTGATGACAGACAGACTCGTAATGGATGCTGAAGGGCCTCTCTGCATCCCTGCGTCGCCGTACCGGGAGGAGAGCAGCGGAGCGGACTCTAGAGAGGTAACATGTCAGGGAGAAAGGACGTCCAACACCACGAAAAGGCAGATGGCAGGTTTCCTTCGCGAGTCTGTCAACTGTACTATTGTGACGTAAATCTACATGGAATGGCACCCATAAAAATTTGACAGTCAAGTAAAATTCTGCTGAACAACAGTAGAGTTTGTGGGCTGAACACTAGATAGGTATTGAAGGGCAGGTTTGGAGTCACAAATGATGGCAGAATTCACTCCACGTTGACAAACAAGACTAACAGCATCCAGAATAGCATACAGTTCACTCAATGTTGAGCTAGAGTGGTTACAGAGACGACGGCCAACCCAGCCCCCTGGAGGTGACTCCAAGTCAGGAGAGAAAACGGCACAACCTGCTGCACCATCTACTTGCAATGAGCCATCAGTGGAGAGGCAGTATGGATCTTTGATGAAGGAATGAGGAGAAGTGTACAGTACGTATGTCTTGTGTAGTGACTGTATGAGTTGCGCGTGTCTTCTTATACGGCCCCATGGTGCAAAAAAAAAAAAAAAAAAAATCGGTTCCCCCAGACAGCCACAAAATAAATGAATCATGCAGCTATGCTTTCAATGACTAAACAAACAACAGAGGATAGATGGCGAACTGTCTTTTGTTATTAATTCGAATCACATAGAATTTAGTCATATTGTAGCTGACAGAATATGGAAATGTATCTTATGAGGAAATTAATTTTATACCAGAGTACGTGTCATGTTCTTGATTACTAAAGTGTGCGTGGTGTTAAATACGTAAAAAGTGGAGAGTATACTTCTGGTATAGTCACAAGCCATAATCAATTAGTGTCAGGTGTGTGTTGGGCTTAACTCCTATCGACTACATAATGGTCATTAAGGCGATATATTTATAGAGTGACAGACTGTGTGTATGTGGAGAAGTGTACAGTTGTCCACAGATGAACGTGGGATAGCGGTGTTGAGGAGCAGAGGCCAGACAGTTGGTACTGTAGTGACTCAATCACCAGAAGTTCCATTTTCTATGTATCACCAAGGCTAGCGCATACCTTCCCCGTCCTAGGATAGCAGACTCACTTAGCTCCTGGCCCGGTAGGGCTGGGCAAGACTCGAAAAATCTGGACTCGATGGAATCGATCCTCGAAGGCAGTGGACTCGAGAGAATCGATCCCAGACTCGATTCTCTCATTACTGCAGCCCACTACCCCAGCAACGTCCACTGACTCAAACTTTGTACGGGGCTGCTTCTGGCCCGCTGAGCTGGGCACTGGGTCGATTCCACAGTCATTTTAATTTGTTAGATTCCTCCCCAACCACATTTATTCATCTTAATTATATCCATTATCCAAAGGGTTTATTTAGGAAAATAAATTATTCAATAAGTTACTGACAAAGTAACGTTTTACTTGAAGACAGGTTCGTGGTAAAATAATATCGTTTTCATTTAATTATATTTATTTTCGAGAAAATACAAAAATTACAAAATATAATACAAGTGGTTAAATACAAATTCCATTTACAAAAAAATAACACAAGTGGTAAAATACAAGTTCCATTTACAATAAATAATACAAGATATAAAATACAAGTTCCACAAGTCCATAATTACTCACAACTTTATTTCCCTAGCTTTTTATTAAGGAATAGAATTGTATTTATATTCTCATCACCCAAGCAGTTTCGTCTCTGAGAAACAAGTTCCCCCGCTTTGGAAAATAATCTCTCAGAGGGTACCGATGTTGCTGGAATACATAGAAATTTCTTAGCCTGCTCAGCCAACTTAAGGAAAAGTGGACTGTGATCTTTCCACCAAGTCATAGGATCTCCTTCTCGTAGAATGAGTGGTTCCTCCAGATAACGCCTCATATCTATATGAGGTCCTGCAGAATATGACTGCCCTACCTTAACTGTTCTTTCTACCTTTTCGTCGAACACTTTCCAGAGTGTCTTTTTTCTTTCTTGAGTTTGAGTTTCTTGACGTGTTTCTGCTGTAGATGAGGTTAGTTGAGTTTCTTGATCGTCAATAGCAGCTTTCATGATGTTGATTAATCTTTCCTCTATCATTTTGCTATTACCTATGTCAGCAAAAGAGACTTTCTTGAACCTAGGGTCCAATAAAGTTCCCGCAGCAATATGAAAGTTTGCCTCCATTCCAGTGAATTTCTTGGCAAACTGTTTTTGGAGCTCATCACATAGAGAAAAAATATTGACTTTGCGTGACACTGCGCAGTCTTGCAGAGCTCTAATGAGTGGGATGATCTTTGATAGGGTCGTGAATTTTTCTGATGACATTTCCCGAGTAGCTTCCTCAAAAGGTTCCAGTACCTGCACTGCACTTTTCACTGTTTCTAATTCATCACTAGAGAGGCACATTTGGTGTTTGCCTAACAGGCAAAGAGTGGTGGTTATTACCTCATACTGATCCTCGAAACGTTCCAGCATGTAGTATACAGAGTTCCACCTCGTATCCACGTCAGTGATGAGTTTTTTCTTGTGAAAACCTTTCTCCTCTTGAACTTCAGCCAATTTGTCACTAGCCTTTACACTGTGATGAAAGAATGTTACAATAGCTTTCACTTTTTCTCTTACATGCCTCACTTCTTCACTGTTCTTCATCGCACTCTGAACAACAAGATTTAAGGTGTGTGCAAAGCAAGGAACATGTTTCACTTGCAAGCATTTAGTGACAGCTGCGACAATGTTTGCTCCATTGTCTGTCACAATGCAGCACACTTTGTGAAAAATATCCCACTCATCACACACTCTCCTAATATCGTTGGCTATATTTTCTGCTGTGTGCTCTTTCTTCATTCTTGCAGTTTCCAGTACACACGATTTTAGGCTCCATTCAGGTGAAATATAGTGAGCCGTGATTGTAATATATCCTTTCGTTTGCCTTGATGTCCAGATGTCCGTAGTTAATGCAATATAACTTGCACTTCCCAGTTCCTCATGTAAACGTTGTCTCTCTTGTTGGTATAAACGTGGCAAATGTGTTCTCACCAATTCTCTGCGACTCGGCAGAGTATATCTTGAATCCAGTGCAGTAACCAGCTCTCTGAATCCTTCATCTTCAACGACGGATAGGGGCTGTAGGTCTTTCACGATCATCTTCACCACAAGATCGTCAAGCTGCTTCTTTTTATGGCCTCCTTCTTTGTATACTTCCCTCTTGCTTATAACATCCCTCAACGTAGGCTGTATGAAGGGCTGTACACCAACTTCCGGTGCCTCCACTTGTCCTTGCTCAGCTTGCTGTCCGTGACCATTATCAGTAATATTGCATGTCGTACCCGTAGGTTGTGGTGGGGTATTCTGATGTGAACCATGGAATTCTATTGGGTGCTTAGTTTTTAAATGCTTCATCATAGTAGATGTGCATTTGTTGTAAGACAATTGTGAGTTGCACACAAGGCATTTAACCAGTGTAGGTGAAACCTTCTCCATAAAATCCCACACCGGACTTGGTCTAGCTCAGGGGTGTTGTTACGAATTCCGATATTATTTGTTAAATTTTCCTTTATATGTATTGTATTTCGGGGTATCGAGAGTCTATTCCCAGTTCGAATCTGACTCATATCGCACCTGGCGACAGACTAGTGCACTAGGGTATTCAGCTGGTCTCACCAGCAGAGTGAGAGCCGGCAGATAGTGACTTCAGGTGGACGCAGGAGGAGGCAGACGTTCTGACGTTATTATACTTAAGCTCCGTGTTTGTGATTCTTGATGGAGATATCTCACCACTCAGTCTAAGTATTTTGTTTATTGTAATCATTCTTAATAATTCATATTCTTTGTCATTCGTCCAGTGCACTGATCAATTTATTGTAGGATTACCATTGTTATTGTGTATTGTTGTGATTTTATATTATTTCTTATGATAGTTTCTATTATTATTGTGTAGCCGGTTGTTTAGCCTGGCCTAGGGTAATGGTTGTTGTTGTTGGGTGATTCAGGGATTATACACTTCAATTTTATTAAGTTTCACTTGGGTTCTGTATTATTTTAATTATTCATACCATCTTTGATTGATTTTTGTATGTTATTGTGATTGTGGTCCAGTTGAGTTTTCGTGAGAACTCTAGCATTTTGTGTGAAAATATCCTGTTATTTTTCATTCTTATTTGTGCTTGTTCTTTTTTGTAATATATTTTAATTTGAGGAATACAGAGTTTTCTTGCCCAGTTGTGGTAAAATAATTTAAGAATTCATTTTAGAACCTGGTACGCACAGGTTTGGAGAGACTTTTGGTGTTGCAAGTGGTCAGAATTTTGATCAGTGTCATAATTTCTAATCTCTCCCCACTCCTGTCGTAACAAAATGGCGACCTCGCCAGGATATTTTCACGCATAGGCTTGGTGATCACTGACTCGTATATATATTTCTCGTTAATATTATTATTTTGTTTTAAATTTCATTGGCGCATTTTTTGTATTTTTGCCTTGCATTTTTTTTTTGTGACAATGGATTCTGAGGAAACAGTTACTAATACTCAGAAAGTGATGGCCCCACTTCATATTGTGTCCCAGCAAGATGCTGTGGACTTTGTTAATTCAGCACCTACTCAGGAAAGGGTACGGGGGTTGAAAAAGGATGAGTTGTTGCTTGTTGCACAGGTCCTTGAACTTACACCTGAGGCTACTAATGTGTTCCCTCTAGTTAATGTGATTTGTCACCATATGTTTGGCACTAATATGTATAGTTTTTGTGACGAGAGTGAAGGTCTGTCGGTGGGTGAATGGCCCTCACAGGAAAATAATGCAAGTAGAACTGTCATTCAAAGTAGTACATTCACTGATACTGAGCAAGCCAAGCGTGACCATGAGCTCCGCGTGTTACAAATGAAAATGCAAATGCAGGAGAAACAGTTGCAAATGCAATTCCAAATGCAGTCTCAGGAGAAAGAAAGGGAGGCAGAAAGGCTTGAAAGAGAGGCTGAGAGAGATAGACAAATGAAATTGCAAATGCAGGAAAAGAGCTTACAGTTGGAGAAGTATAAAATTGATCATGCCCCTCATTCTCGCACAGATGAGTCCTCTGGTTCTCATTTGGAGCAATATAGATTGGTACCAAAGTTTGATGAGACCCATGTCACAGAGTTCTTTCAAAGGTTTGAAAAGATAGCATTGGGGAACAAGTGGCCACGGGAGCGATGGTCAACGCTGGCCCAGTCAGTATTCATAGGGAAGGCCCTTAGAGCATTTGACACTCTCAGTGTGGAGAATTCCCAAAATTATGACATTTTGAGGGAAACAGTCTTACGAATGTATGAGCTGAGGCCAGAAGCCTACCGACAGAAGTTCCGAGGTTGTAAAAAACGTGCCAATGAAACATATATGGAATTTTGTAAATATCAAATTGATCAGTTGCGTGCCTGGACGAAGAGTGAACGAATTGAGAATGATTACTTGAAGTTTGAGAGGTTGATTCATCTAGAAAGTTTTTTAGAACAGTTGGACCCTGAATTACGGTTGTACATCCTTGACAAACGAGTAAAGACAGCTGAAGATGCTGCTGTTTGGGCAGACGATTATATACAAGTAAGGGGGCAACTAAAAAGTAAAAGTAAGGATAAGGAAACTTTCAAATCAAACTCTCAAGTAAACAACAATATTTATGTGCGTCCAAAGTCTGCTCCAACCAATCCTAGTCCGCCTGTTGTCTCACAAACACCCACATACACACGGGCACCACAAAATACACAGAGACGACCCTTCTCTTGTACCTATTGTAATAAGTTAGGTCATACAGTAGATAAGTGTTTCCGAAAAGCTGGAATTATCCGGCCAGCAAATTTTGTTAGGAGTAGCAAGCCTGTTGGTGAGGTTTCGGAGTCCCAAAAGGATAGTATGGTTAACTCCACTTTGTCCCCTTTGTCCCCTTCTAAGACTGCAGTTCTTTCAGGAGGTGGAGAGGGTGTTGCCACTGCTGCTCCAGCGTCTGCTAGTGAGGGAGGTGTTGTCCAATTGGTGGTCTGCAGTACCGAGTCTGAGGATGCATATGCCCCTTACTTGTATTCTGGTTCGGTTAAGCTGGGTGGAACCCCGTACCCTGCTCGAATTCTCAGAGACACCGGTTCTTCCATTTCACTGTGGGTAAGACCGGCCCACGTAGCAGTGGAGTCTGACAATTTTGTATTAATTAAGGGGGTCACGGGTTCCCTTACTGTTCCTTTGGTGTCATGTGATGTGGGGTGTGAATTATTTAATGGGAAAGCACAGGTAGGAGTAGTTGATTCTTTGCCTGAACATGGAGTAGATCTCATTTTAGGTAATGACTTGGTGCGGGGTGAGGAAGTAGAAACCCCAGTTCTGACCAAGGTTCCTGTGCTTGTGGAGAACATACAGGAAGGTGATGAGGAAACTTTCCCAGTATGCGCGGTAACTAGGTCTCTGTCCAAAAGGGAGGAGAGTCGCCATTGTGAGGCTAGTGTAGCTAGTGGCTCCCCATCTGACCAGTCTACTGCTGTTATTGTTGATGGAGATGGTGATTCTCCAACTGATATTAACTTAGGTGAGTTATTCCAGGAGTCCAAAACCAATGATTACTTACCTTTGGAGAATGTAGATGTGGCTAAGTTCAAACATTTACAGAATGTAGATCCAGACGTCCAGACTTTGAGGAGGCTGGCAGTTGAGACCTTGGATGAGGAAAAGGGTACGTGTATGTACGTGAAGGACGGAGTGTTGTGGAGGCGGTGGAGACCCTCTCATGTTAATGCTGATGAGGGAATGTGGGACTGCCATCAGATAGTGGTGCCAAAGGAGTGTAGGGAGGATCTTGTGAGACTGGCACATGATACACCTTTAGCCGGACACATGGGGGTTAGAAGGACTTTAGCACGGTTGCGAACAGAGTTCTTTTGGCCCACCATGGTTGCTGATGTGGCAAAGTATGTGAAGTGTTGCCATACCTGTCAAGTTGTGGGTCAGCCTAATAGGAAACCGACTAAATCCCCTTTGATCCCCATACCAGCCATTGTGTCCCCATTTTCCAAACTAATTATTGATATAGTAGGACCTCTTCCACCCACTTCCTCTGGATCCCAGTACCTTCTAATTATCCTTGACACTGCCACCAGGTATCCAGAGGCAATACCAATTAGAACCACTAACGCAAAGACTGTAGCTTCCGCTTTGTTAAGTTTTTGTACCAAGTTTGGGTTGCCACAAGAAGTACAGTCTGATAGAGGATCTAACTTTTGTTCCAATGTGTTTCAGCAGGTCTTGAATGAGTTAGGTGTAAAGCATGTCCGCAGCAGTGCCTACCATCCTGAGTCGCAGGGGGCCCTGGAGCGGTACCACCAGACCCTCAAGACTATGCTACGAAAATACTGTCTAGAGCACACCAGGGACTGGGACAAGGGTGTCCCATTCATGCTGTTCGCCACCAGGGAGGTTCCCCAGGAGAGTCTTGGGTTCTCCCCTAACGAGCTTGTCTTCGCGCACCACGTTAGAGGACCCTTGAGCCTGGTGAGGGAGGCGTGGACCTGTGACATTGATACTAGCAAGAGCCTCCTTCGGTATGTAGTGGACTTCAAGACCCGTATGCATGAGACTCTGGAAGTGGCTCGGGAGAACCTCAAGACGGCGCAGGGAAGGATGAAACAGTGGTACGACCAGAAGGCACGTTGGAGAGAATTCCAGGTTGGCGATGAAGTATTGGTGCTGTTGCCATTCCAAGGACAACCACTGGCGGCCAAATTCCACGGTCCCTACATGGTGGAGAGAAGAGTAGGACAGACCGACTACATGGTGAGGACCCCGGACAGGAGGAAGCCCCACCAACTGTGCCATGTTAACATGCTTAAGCCGTATCACCGATCCCCGGACTCTCCAGCTGCTGTCATGCATGTTTCCACTGTAGCTGTGGGGGACAACCACCCTGGGGATACGGCCGATGCTACCTGTGACTGGCCCGAGTGCAGTTGGCTGGGAAATAGTGAAGCGGAATCCTGTCTCCGTGCCAAGTTGTCGCACCTTCCTAAAGACCAGTTAACTCAGCTGTTGGAGTTGTTGGCAACACATAAGGAGGTGTTTGCTAGTGCTCCTGGGAGGACGAATTGGATTGTGCATGATGTGGACGTGGGTGATGCTGCCCCGATCAAACTACCACCATACCGCGTCAGCCCACGATACGCTGGAGTTCTACGACAGGAATTACAGTACATGCTGGACCTTGGCCTGATCACACCTTGTTTCAGCGACTGGAGTTCACCGGTGACATTGCAACCTAAGTCTGATGGTTCGGCCAGGTTTTGCATAGACTACCGCAAGGTGAACACCCTGACGAAGACCGATTCCTACCCTTTGCCCCGACTGGAGGATTGCATCGACCAAGTGGGTTCGGCCAAGTTTATATCTAAGGTCGACCTGAAGCAGGGTTTTTGGCAAGTTCCCCTGATGGACAGGGCCAAACAAGTGTCGTGCTTTGTGGCCGATGGGCAAACCTTCCAGTGCAACGTAATGCCGTACGGGATGAAAAATGCTCCAGCCACGTTCCAGCGCTTAATGAACAAAGTGGTCAATGGGTTGAAGAACTGTGTAGTTTATATTGATGACGTGGTTGTGTTCTCGGATACCTGGGAAAGTCACCTTGAGGAACTACGGCAATTACTAACCCGACTCTCTGATGCACGACTGGTAGCTAACGTTAAGAAGTGTGACTTTGTCTGTGCACAGGTTCAGTATCTGGGTTATGTGGTAGGGCGTGGCATTGTATGCCCGCCTGACTCGAAGGTGCAGGCAATTAAAGAGTTTGTAAGGCCTCGGAACCGGCAAGAACTCCGCCGATTCTTGGGATGTGTTGGCTACTATAGACGGTTCCTGAAAAACTTTGCTACTGTTGTGACCCCTCTCACTGAATTATTGAGGAAAGATGTCAAGTTCCACTGGACCAATAAGTGTGAGGATAGCTTTGAAAGTGCTAAGGACATTCTCAGTAACTACCCAGTGATGCTTGCCCCTAACTTTAACCGCCCCTTTTCCCTTGCTGTGGACGCTAGCAATGTGGGCGCGGGAGGAGTGTTAATGCAGGACGACGATCAGGGAGTGGAGCACCCTGTCTCATATTTTAGTAAGAAATTTTCCCCTTCCCAGAGGAATTACTCAGTGATCGAGAAGGAACTACTTGCCCTGATCCTCGCTCTGCAACACTTTGCTGTCTATGTGCCGGCCTTTGGCCCTATAATTAAAGTGTATACGGACCACCATCCCCTTAAATATCTAAATGGCCTGGGGGCCAAGAACCAGCGTCTGAACCGCTGGAGTTTGTTCATGCAGCAGTACCACCTCCAGGTGCATCACATTAAAGGGGTTGAGAACGTTATTGCCGACTGCTTGTCACGCAGTTAGGCCAAGTGAACCATTTAGTTTTTGTATTGTAATTATTTTTTTCCTCTTTGTAATTGTATTGTATTTTTTTTTTCTTTCTCTTTGAATCCTTGTATTTTTGTATTCCTTTTAACGTAAGAACGAATTTTCCTGTGGAAAATTCTTTCTTGGGTGAGGGCGTGTTACGAATTCCGATATTATTTGTTAAATTTTCCTTTATATGTATTGTATTTCGGGGTATCGAGAGTCTATTCCCAGTTCGAATCTGACTCATATCGCACCTGGCGACAGACTAGTGCACTAGGGTATTCAGCTGGTCTCACCAGCAGAGTGAGAGCCGGCAGATAGTGACTTCAGGTGGAAGCAGGAGGAGGCAGACGTTCTGACGTTATTATACTTAAGCTCCGTGTTTGTGATTCTTGATGGAGATATCTCACCACTCAGTCTAAGTATTTTGTTTATTGTAATCATTCTTAATAATTCATATTCTTTGTCATTCGTCCAGTGCACTGATCAATTTATTGTAGGATTACCATTGTTATTGTGTATTGTTGTGATTTTATATTATTTCTTATGATAGTTTCTATTATTATTGTGTAGCCGGTTGTTTAGCCTGGCCTAGGGTAATGGTTGTTGTTGTTGGGTGATT
Organism: Petrolisthes cinctipes; assembly: GCA_033782935.1. Taxonomy (NCBI): domain Eukaryota; kingdom Metazoa; phylum Arthropoda; class Malacostraca; order Decapoda; family Porcellanidae; genus Petrolisthes; species Petrolisthes cinctipes. The sequence goes on from JAWQEG010000720.1 coordinate 14,159, forward strand.
CAGGGATTATACACTTCAATTTTATTAAGTTTCACTTGGGTTCTGTATTATTTTAATTATTCATACCATCTTTGATTGATTTTTGTATGTTATTGTGATTGTGGTCCAGTTGAGTTTTCGTGAGAACTCTAGCATTTTGTGTGAAAATATCCTGTTATTTTTTATTCTTATTTGTGCTTGTTCTTTTTTGTAATATATTTTAATTTGAGGAATACAGAGTTTTCTTGCCCAGTTGTGGTAATATAATTTAAGAATTCATTTTAGAACCTGGTACGCACAGGTTTGGAGAGACTTTTGGTGTTGCAAGTGGTCAGAATTTTGATCAGTGTCATAATTTCTAATCTCTCCCCACTCCTGTCGTAACAGTGTCAAACTCAAATCCTTTCGAGGGCCAATTATGCACTTGGTTATGGTCTCGAGGGCCATCAAAGGTTTGGTAATTACTTATTGGCAAGACTGAAGATTACAATTTATTTTGCTGGTCATCCTGGATTACCAAGAATACATTATTTGGGTTCATCTGAACTTACATGTAAAATTTTCCTCAGTTCTAACAATTATAGTAACTCGAGTTGAAAAATCTCTTGTCACCTCGCGGGCCATTTAAGACCATCCCACGGGCCACATTTGGCCCGCGGGCCATGATTTTGACACCCCTGGTCTAGCTCTTTTGGGGGCCATAATGGATTCACTTCTTCACTTGCTGAATGCTGAACGCTGTAGACTGGAGTTGTAGGCTGTAGCTCAGAGACTCCTGTACTGGAGTAATGTACTAAGTCCGGAGTTTATATACACTATGGTTACCCCTGACATGAGGTAATGTAAGGTCAGGTCAGGTCAGGTCAGGTCAACTGCATGCCTTTGTGTCGTGTCATAGGTAGGGGAGAGGGAAGTAATGAACACATATATGCATGTATTTTTTATTTGTGACTGAATCCAGTGTTAGTGCATGAGAAACATTACAGTGCCTTTTTAATCTCTGTGATGCTAAAGTAATTTTATCCTTATTCAACAAGTAGCACATGTGTATATAGTAAATGTACGATGATTTGGGCTCGTACAGCCACGGCGCCAAGTCCAAGACCAACTTTGGACGATTCGAGCCGCCTGTAAGTATTGCCATGCCTAGATGGAAAAAACTAGTCTCCCTATTAACGCCTACGCAATCTTTATATAGATTCAGCCTGATGAAAAAGCAGTAATAATTATTGTGGACAATAATTTACATTGTTATTGACTTAATAATATGCAGTAACATAAATCTGGGAGATAGTGGTGAGGTTTGTTTTTACAGCGTTGTGGCAACACTGTCCACATGTTTTGGTGTGTATATTATATTCGGCTTATGTTGATAACTCGGCGACAGACCACAATCAAGTAATACAATAGACTTTTCATTGCATAGAATAGTGCGTGAATATCAACAAAAGCAGTAATATATATTTTGGTTCAGGTTTACAAGCTCTACTGTTTGTTTGACTTGTATAGACTCCGAACTCTCCTATTACAAATCAAAATATTATTGTTAGGTGACTAAGGTGAGTCATGGACTCGAGAAATACTAGCAACTTTACGTAAGTCTGGAGGGAAACAGACTGGAAAAGAGAAACCGTTTATGCAAAAGGGGCTTAGAGGTGTACAGTCGCCAGCACTGCCTCGTGGTACAGGGGCTCACATGTTTAAGAGATTTAAGTGATTCAGTTCCTTATGCAACAAAGTTCACTTCATGTGCTAGTGTATCGAGGATACTCCATCTCACACACGTAGATTGTTTCGAGATAAATAATCACAGTGGTGCTACATTTCTGAATATGTGTGAGCCCCTGTCCACGCGGCAGTGCTGGCGAGTGTACATTGTATAAAATTGTTACGAGTGAGGTAACTATTTAGCCAATCTATAGGCCGTAACTACTGTACTGTACAGTACCATCGTACTTTACCCAAATATTTTATAAACAGAGGTGGCATAATGCGCCCTGTATGGTAAAATTCACAGGCTTATTTCATGATTGTGTTTTCATTATCCCTATTGACCATTTTTACCCACTGTGCTGCAAACAGTGCACCAAGCCAACCAACAGCTTCGTATTTAATTCTACTTTACCAGCTAACTTAACTCATTGGACTCCCAAATACAGTACAGTACTTATATTCTCACAAGGCAGAAGGAATCAATAAAGGGCCAAAAGGTTCACTACTCCTTGTAACAAACACTCAATAAGTTCACTTTTAAAATCTTTCTCTGGAGGTAATAATTGGGCAATTTTAAAGTTTTCTTGCATCACCTTATCCACTTAAGAGAAAATAAGATATAATGACAAGGGGTTTGTTACCTATTTATTAATATCAGTAATGAGAAGATTCCCAAGACAGAGATGACGTGGTTAGGACTGAAAACTCATTTCTCAATTGGGTTAGGAGGTGTTTTCTAGACGCCCTGTAGGTAAAAACTTCAAGCTGTGGAAATAGTTCTACCCCAGTTTATATTGCAAGGTTATGAGGTAACTAGCAACTTCTTATAAAGTCTTTTTTTTTAAGATAAGGTGATGCAAAATTAAACTTTAAAGTTCCCCATACCCATAGTTACAGGAGTGGTGTAATGCATGGCATGGCAATAAGTGGTATCACAGGACTTTAAAATTGTTATAAGAGATATATATACACTTGTAATATTTTTTCCATGGCAGTACTGAACACTTCCATAAGCATATCTTGGGACCAGTTAGCCTATCTCCCTGCCATATTCTGTCTACTTACCCGTACTGTAGTTAATCTTTCTCGGTTTTGGCTACATATGCACATTTCAAGTATACAGGCAAGTACTGTAGTACTTTTCCTAATACGCAATTGATTTAGGCTACACATAGGGAGGAATATAAGAGGAGGGTGGATGAGGTGCTGGGGGATGCAAGGATGGGGATAGGGGTGGGAGTGAATGCTGTGTATGAAGTGTTTAAAGCAATAGTATTGAGGACAGCAGCAGAGGTAGTGGGATATAAGACACAGAAGAGGGGCAAGAAAGGGAGTGCTTGGTGGTGCTCTGCACAGACAATCTGATGCTTGCAGATGGCACCATTTTCACCCCTACAACAAGTGCAGATTCCAACAGTAATGTCCACAATGTAGGTTTGATCTGGGTCACTCTGGCTGTGTACTGAGAATTTACCATCCCCAAGTGATGTCACCCCTTCAACATGTAGGCTGCCAACACTGACCGGCTTCACTCGCCGCCGACCAAGTGCAATATCCACCAGTCGCTGTCTCATGTACAAGTCAAATATATCTGTCATGAAGACAACAAGCTGGATTGTGTTGATAGCTTTGCATCTGAAAAGATAAATAATTATTTCAACAAATAAGTTTAACTTGACTAATGAGTCACATTTGTATTTCACAGGGTACTGTAGCCAAAGCTAGGGATTGAAACGACAAATTTATCACTCATACATAATGAATACATATAGTGAATAATATTAATATTGTGACCCTACACAAGTTAGAATGCATATTATGCCATAAGGTATGCAAAACTAAATATGCATCTTACAGTATTAACGTTTCTTTCAACCCATCTTTTCATCCATTAGTCTTCCCTCCTTGCTTCTTACACTTCTTTTCTGTAGGAAGCAAGGAAAAGAGTAAGTTACTAATCTAACTATGCTATGGTTAATGTTGTCATAACCATAGCTTATAATATCTTGTGCTTACCCAGTTAAAGTTACGAACTCTGAAACCTCATGTTTCAACCCATGGTTGTCTTTGAAGTGTAGACATGTCTGAAAATAGACCAACACTTTATATATATGGTACATGGATATTAAACTTTAGTGTCCTTAACTTTTACAAATAGTTTACATACTACAGTACAGTACAGTATTCTGTTACCAACTATACCAATGAGGTACTTAGTCAATAAGAACATGAATATTTACAAAACTAATGAGCAGTATTATGAATTAACTGTACTGTCTACTGTATGCTATAAATGTAATGTGATGATTGTCTGGTCCCTCTGACAATGCGGCATCTTATTGTCGAGTGTCCCAGCCTTGGGGACCTTCGTTTTAGGCACCTCCGAGTACCTGGTGGGTGACGTTTCTTGCAGTCTCTCCCTGGTGTTTGGGGGAGGAGGCTTGTGCTGTGGAAGGAAACACCCTCTCCTATGTGGAGGAGGCTGACCTCCTATACAAATTGTGAATTGTATGATTTTTACGGCTATTCTTTTTTTAGGTAGGTAATGTTTAATGTTTCTTTCGTTCATATTTTAATTCTTGTATATATTTAACTAAAGTAGGCTATTTTAGTAAAATGTGATTTTTAGATGATATGGCTGTTTATTCATGCTGCTTCTCTCTCTCGGGGTAGTGAAGATAATTTAATGTTTGTACATATTTTATTAATGATGTAGATGACCATTTTATGTTGGGCGGTATATGACCCTACCTGTTGCGCTGCCAGATGCCTAGTGGCATCTATAAATCAATCAATTAATCAATTAATACCCTTGGTTTATCCCTCAGTGCTAACCTCAATTGGACATCTGATGTACACTCAATTGCTAAAAATGCCTTGCAAAAGTTAGGTTTTCTCTACAGAGTTCGTGAATTTTTCACTGACGAGCAGTTAGCTGTAATTTATAAGAGTCATGTTCGTTCTCAGATGGAATACTGTTAGCCACTATGGAGTGGGTGTGGGAAAATGGCACTTAGGCAATTAGATAAAAAATTGTACAAATGATCAATAACCCTCTAATTACAAATGAATTCCCTCCCTTACACATCCGAAGAAATGTTGCATCCATTGCCTTATCTTCGAGATATTAGCATGGTAAATGTTCGAATGAGCTTGCCCTTGTAACGAACAGGTGAACAGACTCGAATACAAAGTAGAGTTTATTTGGTAAGGTTACGCACACAGCAATAAGTAAAACAATATGTGGACTCCAAGCACCTTGTTGTGGGTCAACCCGCCTACCTTGGTGAAGTGTTGTATCTTGTAGCGTTGGAGTATGTAGAGGGACACGTGGCGTCTTGAGTCTTGGTGGCGTTGGTGTCGGCAGGTGAGGGTGAAGTGACCCTTCCAGGTGAGCGGCTAGTGGAGTAGTGACCGAGCGTTGGCAAGACAGGTGGCGAACTTGGCAGGCAGGCGCCCGCGTGCAGGCAGACAAGATATATATATATATACATATATATATATATAAAAGATCGCCAGTAGAGCGTCCCTGACGAAAACCATACTGACGATCAGAGAGAAGGTCGTGACGAGTAAGGTGTTTTTTGAATTTTGGAGTTAAGAATAGATTCGAAGACTTTAGATAGACGAGAGATCAGAGCAATAGTGCGATAATTGGAGGGTTATGAGCGATCTCCTTTCTTCACAACAGGTTAGATCAGAGCAAACTTTCAGCAAGAAGGAAAAGTGATAGAGGACAGACAAAGACAAAACAGTTTGCGTAGGCAGTGTGTCAGCACTGAAGCACAGTTCTTGAGAACAACTGGAGGAATCCCGCCAGGCCTGTATGCATTCCGAGTGTAACGGCTAGAGAGGGCAGAAAAAAACTTCCTTTGAAGAGATTCTGATGACAGGCATAAATAAGAGGAGTTAGAGGCAAAGGTTTGAGAGAAGAGTTCAACTTTATCGGGTGAAGAGATGGTAATATTACTATCAGGAAGGATGAGAGGAGGGAAAATGGAAGAGGTAAAGTTACTGGAGAGATTTTTGGCAATAGACAAGAAAAAACGGGTGGAGGAAGAGTTGAAAAGATCATTGCACTTGGCACAGATGAAGGATTTTTTTTAGCTATTCAGAGAACAGATTTGGCACGATCCCGAGCAAAAATATAGAAAGCGTGAGATTTATTAGTTTAAAGGCGTTGGTACCGTCTGAGAGCTTTCTCCTTGTTGTGGACAACAGTAGAACAAGCGTGATTAAACCAAGAGTTTCGTGAATTATTAAAGAGGGAAACAATATGGAATGTATGCATCCATGCCCAAGAGGATCAGCTCTGTGATGCATGCAGAACTCTCAGAGGGACCCTGGCCAAGGAAGGAAAAGTCATTCCATGGGAAATCTTGAAAGTACTGCCTCAGATCATCCCAGTTGAAGGCGTTGTAGGTCCAAAGGTCTTACAGGAGTGATAGGACAGGATACTGAAATATGCTTGTGATCAGAGGCGCCCATGGAGAGAAGATTTAAACAGCATAAGCAGAAGGATCATTGAGAGGTTAGGAATAAGTCAAGGATAATTAGCTGATCTCCAAGGCGGTCGGGAAATCGGGTAGGATGCTGAATTAGCTGCTCTAGGTCGTTGAGGACAAAAAAGATGAAGGTTTGTTCACCAGGTGGATTAGTGAAGGGAAATGAGAGTCAAAGGGCAAAGACGTTGGTGAACATTGAAATCTCCTAAAACTGAGATTTCTGAGAAAGGAGAATGGGATAGAATGTGATCCATATTTGAAGTAATATAGTCAAAGAATTTTGGATAGTCAGGAGGGTTAGTGGCGAAAAATACAGCACAGAAATATTTTGGTTGAGAGTAAGGTGAGTCGAAGGCAGAGGGCTGAGAAATCAGAAGAATAAGTTAGGAAACACAAAAACAAGGGAGGTCGTTGCGTACGTATATGCAACATCCGCATTTGGCTCGAAACTGAGGATAGAGAAAGTAAGAGGAGACAGAGGAGAGTTGCAAGTGTAGTCGTATTCTTGAAACCCTGGACCAGATATCTACAGGTTTTTTTTTTCTTTTTTTACAATATATGTTCCAAATACAGTCCTTCCCCTTGGAGGGAGGGAGCATGTAGCATGCCGGAGGAAAGAAGCGAAATGGATGTGAGAGGAAGAGTGTGAGTATGTCGGTACGAGTGTAAGACTGTCGGTAAGAGTATGTGTGTGTGAGGGTGTTACCATGTGTTGGAGCTAGGAGCGTGGAGTAAGCAGAGGTGAGCATGAGTGCATGTTCCTGTTCGGTGTGAGCGATTTGTTACTGTGTTGGTGGGATGAAGCTTGTTTGACACTCAGGCCGTAACTCTATAACTAACCACTTCTCAGTTTCGAACATATATTCAATGTATTTCCCATGAAAAGTTACTGAATCAAGCCTAACTTAACCTACGGAGGGGGAGTGGCTAGACTAAAATATAGGCTATCACAGAACGGGAATATGCAGCTTGTGGGAGAGTGCAGGTGAGTGACTGCAGAGGGTGAACGACCAGGAGTGAGGTTGTTGCAGGTCTTGGCGGCACACATAACCAGGAGCCAATAAGGGCGCTGTGAGAAGGTATGAGCCAAAGAGGCCATGTAGGGCATACATGTAAGGAAGGAGAGCGGTGAAAAGGCAAAGGTGCCAATAGGAGGATAGGTAAGTAGGCTACAGTACTGTACAATTTATTATACTTCACAGGAGAATCACTGGGAAATAAATAAAAGCAGGTAAACTTTGAGTGTTCTCTGACTTCTCCCTAGCTGGTTGAGACCAGTTTTACTTTTCGGGCCATAGGCAAGAACACCTGTGGATTTGATGATGGCGTGGTACTGACACCATAGACAAACAACTGAGCCTTCATAATTATACCATGCCATCATCAACACCACAGATGTTCTTCCTTACGGCTCTTGGTTTCCTCAAGTTTATATATATATATATATATATATATATATATATATATATATATATATATATATATATATATATATATATATATATATATATATATATATATATATATATTTTTTTTTTTTTACAAGAGGATTTTACAAGCAGATTTTAAAAGCCATTACAAAAATTACAGTTAAGGGGGTGCAGGAGTAGGGGACAGGCCTGGGGGGGGTTAAGGGGGTGCCGGAGTAGGGGACAGGCTTGGGGGGGGGACTGGGGTGGTTCAGGAATAGGGGACATGCTTGGGGGAGGGTTTATGGGGGGTGCGGGAGTTGGGGGACAGGTTTGGGGGGGTGCGGATGTAGGGGACAGGCTTGGGGGAGGGTTTAAGGGGGTGCGGGAGTAGTGGACAGGCTGGGGGGGGGGTTGGAGGGTGCGGGAGTAAGGGACAGGCTTGGGGGGGTGCGGGAATAGGGGGACAGGCTTGGGTTGGGTAGAAAGCCTGTCCCCTATTCCCGCACCCCCCCCCAAAAAAAAAACAAGTCTGTCCCATACTTCTGCACCCCCCTACTTCCGCACCCCCCAAAACCCCCCTCAGCCTGTCCCCCTACTCCCGCACCCCCCCCCCCCCCCACTGTACACACACACGTCCCTCCCGCCAGGTCCAAGACAGTGATGTCCAAAAATAAATCGCTCTTCTTCACTTACTTCCTACGTCTAAACTACAATGCCTAGAAACTTAACTTTAGTTTTGTTCTAAGCAGCATCTCTTTCTCTTTCGAATGAAACCAACCCCAGCTCTCTATGACTCCTGGGTGCAAAGATATCATGTGAAGAACAGACATGTGTAACTATTTTTTTGGCAGGAGAGAGGTGTCAGAGTGAGGGAGGTGGTGGTTGGAAGGACAATAACATTTGGCTTATAACCATAAAACCAACCATGGGATTATCTTGGAAATAGTTTCATTCTCTTTCCCAACTCGTTTTACTGACAACAGGCAATAGGAGAGGAAGAGAGAGAGAGAGAATGTGTGTGTAAGAGAGAGAGAGAGGGAGAATGTGTGTGTGTCTGTGTAAGAGAGAGAGAGAGAGGGAGAGAATGTGTGTGTGTGTGAGTAAGAGAGAGAGAGAGAGAGGGAGAGAATGTGTGTGTAAGAGAGAGAGAGGGAGAATGTGTGTGTGTCTGTGTAAGAGAGAGAGAGAGAGGGAGAGAATGTGTGTGTGTGTGTAAGAGAGAGAGAGAGAATGTTTGTGTGTGCGTGTGTGTAAGAGAGAGAGAGAGAATGTTTGTGTGTGCGTGTGTGTAAGAGAGAGAGAGAGAGAGAATGTAGGTGTGTAAGAGAGAGAGAGAGAATGTGTGTGTGTGCGTGTGTGTAAGAGAGAGAGAGAGAGAATGTTTGTGTGTGCGTGTGTGTAAGAGAGAGAGAGAGAGAATGTAGGTGTGTAGGAGAGAGAGAGAGAGAATGTGTGTGTGTGCGTGTGTGTAAGAGAGAGAGAGAGAGAATGTAGGTGTGTAAGAGAGAGAGAGAGAGAGAGAATGTGTGTGTGTGCGTGTGTGTAAGAGAGAGAGAGGGAGGGAGAGAATGTGTGTGTAAGAGAGAGAGAGATAGAAAATGTGTGTGTGTGTGTGTAGGGTCGATTCCACAGCCATTCGTTGTGGTTTGTAAGCACACAAACGAAAGAATGTTAGCCGTGTTAATGACTTCTGGGTGAATTATTTAATTAATTTGATTAGTAAACTATTCAGTGATTATTATTATTATTATTATCGTTATTATTATAATTATTATTATTATCGTTATTATTATAATTATTATTATTATCGTTATTATTATTATTATTATTATCATTATTATTATTATGATTATTATTATTATTATCTAACTGTTGGATAGATTTTGCGAATAATAATAATAACGATAATAATAATAATAACGATGATAATGATAATAATAATAACGATAATAGTAATAATGATAATAATAATAATAATAACGATAATAATAATAAAAATAATAATAATAATAATAATAATAATAGTAATAATAATAATAACGATAATGATAATAATGATAATAATAATAATAATAATAATAATAATAATAATAATAATAATAATAATAATAATGATAATAATAATAATAATAATAATAATAATTATAACAATAATAATAGTGATAATAATAATAATAATAATAATCACTGTATAGTTTATTCTCCAAATTCATTAAATAATTCACCCAGAAGTCATTAACACGGCTAATATTCTTTCGTTTGGGTGCTTACAAACCAATACCAACCACTGTCGAATTGACTCTATGTGTGTGAAGCAGTATATATATATATATATACTGTACAGTATATAATAACATTTACTTACCTTTGGACAGCAACATCTTAACATGAGAGGCAAACACACACTTACTACAGCCTCCATAAACACACACCATCCACTACACTACATGGTAAAACACACACACACACACACATGCCAAGGAACATCAAAACAACACCCTGTACACAATACCATATGTCAGTATGTCCCTATATGTCTGGGTGTATGTCTGTATGTCCCTATATGTCTGGGGTGTATGTCTGTATGTTCGTGGGATTGGTGGAACAAATTTCTGTGAATGAGGAAACGCGGGACAAAGATGGAATGTACAGTTGGTGTCAAATATAATCATCCATATAGGGGTAACTCACGTAAGAGTTTGACAGCTTCCCTCTGTTCCTTAGATAATAAACTTTCCAATAAATAGGTTAACTACCATCTTTTAATTTAATACAAGCAGCTACACACTACTTAAAACAATAACACACACACACACACACATTAACTACCATCTTTTTAAATTAATACAAACAGCTACACACTACTTAAAACAATAACACACACACACACACACAGGTTAACTACCATATTTTTAAATTAATACAAGCAGCTACACACTACTTAAAACAATAACATCATATGTGAACGTGAAAACATTAGACAGTAAATTGTTTGAGATACCCATATGTGGATGATTATTATTGACACAGACTGTATATTGCGGCCGCATCTGTTATCAAAAACCTTCATTCTGTCTGTCAGTGTTAATTTTACTGCACATTAATGAAAATCACACCTCTCTCTCTCTCTCTCTCTCTGTGTGTGTGGTGATTCCCTTGTTGTACAACCGACATTACCACATCAGGCAATGATACTCCGGAGGAAGGAGATGGATATACAACAGCTCCTGTACTATTAATTCTCTCTCTCTCTCTCATAATAACAGTTCAAATCAAGCGCTTATTATAACTCGCTCTGATTGGCCCACCTCAAAAAATCAATACTTAAGATACGTGATTCAATCTGATTGATATAAGTTGTGGACTGGGAAAGGTTTTTACTCCAGTTCTCATACCAACTTGACATTATAAATTATATATATTTTGTTATGCAATGAACGCAGGAATAACTGAAGGAGACACACACACACATACACACATACACACAATTATGAGAATATACGAATGCACACACATATGCCTCCGTTACACTTTCACACACACACACACACACACACAGTCATGAGAATATACGAATACAGACACACATACGCCTACGTTACACACACACACACACACACACACAGTCACGAGAATATAGGAATGCATTTGCACATAAGTTATTCTTACACACACACACACACACACACACACACACATTCATTCATAAATATATACGAATACACATACGTTACTCACATAGCAACACACACACACACACAAACACACACACACACACACAGTTGAGTGACATTAATTTTGTTGTTTGTTGTGTGAGTGAGTCTTTGGTATTAAATATTATTCATGTTCAAACATTATTGGGGGTGCGGGGGTAGGGGACAGGCTTGGGGGTGGTGGATTGGGGGGGTGCGGGAGTAGGGGGACAGGCTTGGGGGTGGTGGATTGGAGGGGTGCGGGAGTAGAGGGACAGACTTGGGGGTGGTGTATTGGGGGGGGTGCGGGAATAGGGGGACAGGCTAGGGGTGGGTAGAAAGCCAGTCCCCTATTCACGCACCCCCCTAACCGCCCCCCCCAAGCCTGTCCCCCTACGCCTGCACCCCCCAAACACCCCTGCACCCACCTAAACCCCCCAAGCCTGTCCCCCTATTCTCGCACCCCCCTAACACTCCAAGCCTGTCACCCTACTCCCGCACCCCCCAAACACCCCTGCACCCCCCAAACCCCCCCAAGCCTGTCCCCCTATTTCCGCACCCCCTTAATTAATCCTTGAACATTATTTTTATCATTGTTATAATTTGGTCAGTTTTTTTACACGAAAATTGACATAACTTTTGAACAGAAGGTCATAGAGAAAAAATGAAAAAAAACCATCTAGCCCAATTTACCAACTGTACTTCCATTCCAAATTTCATCCAAATCCATATAGATCTTCATGGTCAAAAATCGGTTCAAAAAAATTTCCAAAAAAGAGGCCATAACTCAAAAACGGTGCATCGTAGAGAAAAAATAAAAAATCAGTCTCGCCCAATTTACCAACTGTACTTCCATTCCAAATTTCATCCAAATCCATATAGATCTTCATGGTCAAAAATCGGTTCAAAAAAATTTCCAAAAAAGAGGCCATAACTCAAAAACGGTGCATCGTAGAGGAAAACGGAGAAAATTTAGCCCCCCTTCAGGCAACCCCACCCATATGACCTATCCTTGCACACCCATAGGTCAAATGTGCGATTCGATAACATTTTTTACCTATTCCCAAAACCCACATTTTTGGATGTGGTGTGTGGATGGAACGTGGTGAAAAAGATGAATTAATTAAGTCTACGGAAATTACGTGATGTTATTCCAAACACAGAGAGAGAGAGAGAGAGAGAGAGAGAGAGAGAGAGGGGGGGGGGGATTATGAGAGAGAGAGAGAGGGAGAGAGGGAGTGTGTGTTTGTGTGATTATGAGAGACAGAGAGAGGGTGAGGTGTTTTTTCTTTTAGTATGCCTGCCGCCTTTCACAACACACACATACACACACACACACACACACACATGGACCAAATTACCATCCACACACACACACACACACACACGCGCACACACGGAACAAATTACCATCCATAAGAAGAAATGGTGTGTGTCAAAACCATACATATAACTTTAAAGAATAATATGATAATAGGATTTTATTTAATATACGGGACATTACTTACGAGCTGGACTCAATCCTGTAAAGATACAAATAGGGAAGAACACACACACACACAGTCACACACACGTAACTTGTAGACAGAGAGGGGGGAGGGGGGGGCGGCATAACTTGCAGACAGACAGGGGGGAGGGGGGGGAGCGTTTAAGGACCCTGTGATCGTGTATGAAAATTGGAGGCTTCTGATTCCTCCTGACAGTGCCAATAAACAAACAAGCTCCTTCCTACTACTACTACTACTACTACTACTACTACTACTACTACTACTACTGCTACTATTACTACTACTACTACTACTACTACTACTACTACTACTACTACTACTGCTACTATTACTACTACTACTACTACTACTACTACTACTACTACTACTATTACTACTACTACTACTACTACTACTACTACTACTACTACTACTACTACTACTATTACTACTACTACTACTACTACTACCACCACTACTACTACTACTACTACTACTACTACTACTACTACTACTACTACTACTACTACTACTACTACTAGTACTACTACTACTACTACTACTACTACTACTACTACCACTACTACTACTACTACCACTACCACTACCACTACTACAACTTCCAACACTATTACTACTACTACTACTACTACTACTACTACTACTACTACCACCATCGCCTTCACATCGTCTGTTATAAAATGGTGAGTATTTTAACTATTAGTTCCAAAATAATACAATAATTTCCTTCACAGATTTTAATGTAATAACTTTTTTTACAGATTTTAATGCAATAACTTTTTTCTTACAGATTTCAACAACATTTTTTTCATTTTTGTACAGATATTTTTCATTATTCTACATATTTTTTTTCTTTATTTTACAGATTTTTGTTTTCATTTTTTACAGATTTTGTTTTTGTTTTTCCAAATTGTTTTATCTTTTTTTACAGATTTTGTTTTCAATAAAAATTCAAATATGCATTGCTTGTTTTTTAATCTTTTGGTGTGAGTCATTGATAAAATTAATTAAGAAGGTAAAACTCAAAAATAATAAAAAAAGAAAAGAATTTAAATAAAATGAAAAAAAACGAATAATAAATGGAAGATAAAGATGAAAATAATAAAAAAATAAAAAAATAATAAAATGCAAATGGATTTTTTATATATATATATATATATATATATATATAAATGGTAAATAAATAAAAAAAACATAAATGAATGAAGTTGGTGTAATTAATTTTGGGGGGAGTGAGGGGGTGCGGGAGTAGGGGGACAGGCTTGGGGTGGAGGGGGGGGTTGGGGTTAGGGGGGTGCAGGAATATGGGACAGGTTTGGGGGGGGGGGGGGGGGGTTGGGGGGTGCAGGAGTAGGGGGACAGGCTGCGGGGGGTTAGTGGGGTGCGGGAGTAGGGGGACAGGTTGGGGGGGGGGTTTAGGGGGGTTCGGGAGTAGGGGGACAGGCTGGGAGGGGGTGGGGGGGTTAGGGGTGTGCAGAAATATGGGACAGGCTTTCTACCCCCCCCCCCCAAGCATGTCCCCTTATTCCCGCACCCCTCAAACCTGCCCCCTACTCCCGCACCCCCCAAACCGACCCTACTCCCGCACCCCCCAGCCCTTCCCCCCCCCAAGCCTGTCCCCTACTCCCGCACCCCCCTAACCCCCCCTTCTCAAGCCTGTCCCCATACGCCTGCACCCCCCAAGCCTGTCCTCTACTCCCGCACCCCCCTAACCCCCACCCCCCAAGCCTGTCCCCTACTCCAGCACCCCCCAACCCCCCCTCAAGCCTGTCCCCTACTCCCGCACCCCCCTAACCCATCCCCCACCCCCAAGCCTGTCCCCTACCCCCGCACCCCCTTAACGTCGTAATTGGTGATAAACAACGAGTAGAAATGTATGAAATAGTTTTGGCAGTGCGAATTTCAACCTGTCTAAAGGAGACGTGGGTGTGAAGGAGACGTGGGTGTGAAGGAGACGTGGGTGTGAAGGAGACGTGGGTGTGAAGGAGACGTGGGTGTGAAGGAGACGTGGGTGGGTGGGTGTGAAGGAGACGTGGGTGGGTGTGTGGGTGTGAAGGAGACGTGGGTGTGTGGGTGTGTGTGAAGGAGACGTGGGTGTGTGTGTGAGTGTGAAGGAGACGTGGGTGTGTGGGTGTGAAGGAGACGTGGGTGTGTGGGTGGGTGGGTGTGAAGGAGACGTGGGTGTGTGGGTGTGTGTGAAGGAGACGTGGGTGGGTGGGTGTGAAGGAGGCGTGGGTGGGTGGGTGGGAAAGAGACGTGGGATGGTGGGTGTGAAGGAGACGTGGGTGGGTGGGTGTGAAGGAGACGTGGGTGGGTGGGTGTGAAGGAGACGTGGGTGGGTGTGTGGGTGGGTGCGAAGGAGACGTGGGTGGGTGGGTGGGTGTGTGTGAAGGAGACGTGGGTGTGTGGGTGGGTGTGAAGGAGACGTGGGTGTGTGTGTGGGTGTGTGAGAAGGAGACGTGGGTGTGTGGGTGGGTGTGAAGGAGACGTGGGTGTGTGTGTGGGTGTGTGGGAAGGAGACGTGGGTGGGTGGGTGGGTGTGAAGGAGATGTGGGTGTGTGGGTGGGCGGGAGACGTGGGTGGGTGGGTGTGTGGGTTGGAAGAAGTGGGTTTGTGGGTGGGTGAGTGTGAAGCAGACGTGGGTGTGAAGGAGACGTGGGTGTGTGGGTGTGTGTGAAGGAGACGTGGGTGTGAAGGAGACGTGGGTGTGTGGGTGTGTGTGAAGGAGACGTGGGTGTGTGGGTGTGTGTGAAGGAGACGTAAGTGGGTGGGTGGGTGGGTGTGTGTGAAGCAGACGTGGGTGTGAAGGAGACGTGGGTGGGTGGGTGGGTGGTTGGGAAGCTAACAAACCAATACCACTGTGGAATCGACTCCTAACTTTATGGGTTGATTCCACAGTGGTATTAGTTTGTTAGCTTCCCAACCAACCAACCACACTTGTAAGCCTTCATTATTTTCCAAAAGGTGAGTATCCGTATTCACAAACTCTATTAAGGGGGTGCGGGAGTATGGGACAGGCTTGGGGGGGGGTGCAGGAATATGGGGACAGGCTTGGGGGGGGGGTTGGGGGGGTGCAGGAATATGGGGACAGGCTTGGGGGGGGGTACGGGAGTAGGACACAGGCTTGGGGGGGGGGTTTGGGGGGGTGCGGGAGTAGGGAACAGGCTTGGGTGGGGTTTGGGGGGTGCGGGAATAGGCTTGGGGTGGGTAGAAAACCTGTCCCCTATTCCCGCAACCCCCTAATCCCTCCCCCCAAGCCTGTCCCCCTACTCCCGTACCCCCCAAAACCCCCCGCACCCACCTAAGCCCCCAAGCCTGTCCCCCTATTCCTGCACCCCCCAAACACCCCTGCACCCCCCAAACCCCCCGAAGCCTGTCCCCCTATTCCTGCACCCCCTTAATTAATCCTTGAACATTATTTTTATCATTGTCATAATTTGGTCAGTTTTTTGAGACACGAAAATTGACATAACTTTTGAACAGAAGGTCATAGAGACAAAATGAAAAAAGCTATCTAGCCCAATTTACCAACTGTACTTCCATTCCAAATTTCATCCAAATCCATATAGATCTTCATGGTCAAAAATCGGTTCAAAAATTTTTTCCAAAAAAGAGGCCATAACTCAAAAACGGTGCATCGTAGAGAAAAAATAAAAAATCAGTCTCGCCCAATTTACCAACTGTACTTCCATTCCAATTTTCATCCAAATCCATATAGATCTTCATGGTCAAAAATCGGTTCAAAAAAATTTCCAAAAAAGAGGCCATAACTCAAAAACGGTGCATCGTAGAGGAAAACGGAGAAAATTTAGCCCCCCTTCTGGCGTCCCCACCCATATGACCTATTCTTGCACACCCATAGGTCAAATGTGCGATTCGATAACATTTTTTACCTATTCCCAAAACCCACATTTTTGGATGTGGTGTGTGGATGGAACGTGGTGAAAAAGATGAATTAATTAAGTCTACGGAAATTACATGATGTTATTCCAAAGAGAGAGAGAGAGAGAGAGAGAGATAGAGAGAGGAGAGAGGGAAAATGAAAGAGAGAGGGGAGAGGAAAGGAGGGAGAAATGAGGGGAACTGTACAATGAGGGTTTTCTGTACACAGTTTCATTACACACACTACATTACACACCCAATTGTGACGGTGATGTGAGAATGATAGATAATGTAATTTATAATATGACAATTACAACTTACCTTGCCCGGTTAATTTATGATGTCGTTGGTTGGCTGCAGCGAAGAACAAAAAGTCGGGGATTAATTCCCCGTTTTAGGCCCCATCCACCATACACATAATAATTTTTTATGTTAAGGGGGTTCTTCCCGATATATATGTATTTATATAGATAACAAATCTACTGGTGTATTCAAACAACCAATTGCAAATTTCTATATTTATTCAACTCCAGTATGCCAACATGAATAAATTAATTTCACACACACACACACGCTCACACTCACGCAGCGCTAACTAGCTACTCGCTCTCGTATACGTGACGATAGTCTAGGTTACGTTAACACCGTAAGTTTCTATCAATGCTATGCAAGTTGGAATATTTTCTAATGTCTCACACTTTAGAGTCTCACAACACACTCGTAATTTTCTTCAAAGATCCAGCTCCCCTCACCTTAATTCAGTTACTGAACCAGCGTCAATGCAACTAGTCAGTATACAACTGTAAAGCCTTGTGAAATCGTGTAATATACAACGAATTCGGCGTCTACGTGATCACTAGGCAAGGGCAGCTGACGATACGAGTGTGTTCCTTCCTTCAAGTGTGTCTTGTCCCAACTGACCCCTATTCTTCCTCCTTAACTGGTTCAAAATTTCTCTGACTCCTCCTCCTATCTTTGTTCGTTTTTCCTAACTGGCTACGATTTACATTGTACCCACTTATACTTTAGTTATACATGCAATTTCAATTTACCTATGGCGTACTAATAATTCCCGATAATCTCCCTCCACTTCATGATCATTTGCAATACCATAAGTTACCCTGGTAGCATAATTTATCAATACAAGATGTACTTAATGTACGAACACCTATATGACTGAATGTGGCAATTCCGGTTGAAACCCGGCCTTCCTGACCCTTTTCTAATTTTGGCTACTAATCCAGTACCTGCGGATTAACTAGCTGCACCCACAACTTAACCCACTCCTGTCTCCTTTGTCTCATGAATGGAATATTTCAGAACATTCCCAGTATGGAATTTTCCAACTCTCTGTAATTCAATTTACGTCACGAGTATTATGTCTGACTCGTGACACCAATATACAAGTGTACTGTACAATGAGGGTTTTCTGTACACAGTTTCATTACACACACTACATTACACACCCAATATACAAGTGTACTGTACAATGAGGGTTTTCTGTACACAGTTTCATTACACACCCAATATACAAGTGTACTGTACAATGAGGGTTTTCTGTACACAGTTTCATTACATTACTCACCCAATATACAAGTGTACTGTACAATGAGGGTTTTCTGTACACAGTTTCATTACACACCCAATATACAAGTGTACTGTACAATGAGGGTTTTCTGTACACAGTTTCATTACACACCCAATATACAAGTGTACTGTACAATGAGGGTTTTCTGTACACAGTTTCATTACACACCCAAAATACAAGTGTAAATTGAGAATTAACTGTACTAACAGTAACGTCATTGGACTTAAAAAAAAACTTTGACTAAATTGAACAGAGGAAACTTGATAAAGGCACTCATGAATAACAGAAAATAAATATAAATAAATTAAAATTACAGTAGCACAGATATATATAATAACGACAGAACGCATTTACATTTGAAGAACGAAGAACAGGCAACTATTAACATAACAAATGGAGTACGTAAGGATGTAATGGTTCAACACTATTTTAATTTACTTATGACATATAAAATTATACAGAAAACTACAAGATGAACAAATTGTATTCAGAAATGATAACTTCAAAATACTTATACTTTACTATACTGATGAAGAAGCAAGATACATTGTCGATTCCACAGTGGTTGTTGGTATTGGTTTGTAAGCATGCAAACGAAAGAATCTTAGCCGTGTAAATGACTTACGGGTGAATTATTTTATGAATTTGGTGAGTAAATTATACAGTGATTATTATTATTATTATTATTATTATTATTACTGGTATTATTATTATTATTATTATCATTATCATTATTACTGGTATTATTATTATTATTATTATCATTATTATTATTATTATTATTATTATCTAACTGTTGGATAGATTTTGTGAATGTGGATACTCACCTTTTGGAAAATAATGAAGCCTTACAAGTGTGGTTGGTTGGGAAGCTTACAAACCAATAAATACCACTGTGGAATTAACCCAATACACATTCATTACAAACATACAACAACAACAACAACAACAACAAGATATTATTGTATATGTATGTGTGTTTGTTTGTGTGTGTATATGTTTGCTTGTATATATGTATGTTTGTGTGTGTTTGTGTGTGTGTATATGTTTGTGTGTGTGTATGTATGTGTTAGTGTATGTGTGTGTGTTAGTGTATGAGTGTGTGTATATATGTATGTGTTAGTGTGTGTGTGTGTGTGTGTGTGTGTGTAAGAGTGTAGTAGTGTGTGTGTGTGTGTGTGTGTGTGTGTTAATGTATGAGTGTGTGTAGTGTGTAAGTGTTTGTGTGTGTGTGTGTGTGTTAGTGTATATATGTATGTGTTAGTGTGTGTGTGTGTGTGTGTGTGTGTGTGTGTGTTTGTGTATGTATGTGTGTGTATATGTTTGTTTGTATATATGTATGTGTTAGTGTGTGTGTGTGTGTGTAAGAGTGTAGTAGTGTGTGTTAGTGTATGTATGTGTGTGTGTATATTTGTGTGTGTGTAAGAGTGTAGTAGTGTGTGTGTGTGTGTATATTTGTATGTGTTAGTGTGTGTATGTATGTATGTGTTAGTGTAGTGGTGTATGTGTATGTATATTCGTGTGTGTATGTATAAATATTTGTGTGTATGTATGTATGTATGTTAGTGTATGTATGTATGTATGTATGTTAGTGTATGTATGTATATTCGTGTGTGTATGTATAAATATTTGTGTGTATGTATGTTAGTGTATGTATGTATATGTATATTTGTATGTTAGTGTATGTATGTATGTATGTATATAGGTTGGTGCCGTCCTCACCCTGCCTCTCATCATCATTGCAGACTGTGGAGCGTTGAGCGGTGAGGCAGGCAGTGGTGGGGGCGGCAGCGGCGGGGGCGGGGAGGATCACAACACACCACCAGCAGCAACAGACCCACACACCAACGGGGCGGGGGTCGGGGCAGGGGGGGGGCCGTAGAAGGAGGGGTACGGATGACAGTCGCTGGGTGAGGAAAAGTCACCCGTGTTCGGAGTGCAGTCTGGTGTTTACAACCAAGCGGAAGTACGAGGTGCACTTCAACCACGTCCACCTGGGTATGGCCCCGTGAAGAGGAACACACACTTGTCCAGACTGTAACAAAACATTCACTCAGATGATTAGTCTGAGTGTTCACCGGATGTTTAAACACGGAGCACCTCGGAGGTACAGATGCCCACAGTGTACCTATCAGGCCCCTACCAAGGAGTACCTAAAGAAACACATGAGGGTACACACCAATGAGAGACAGTATGTATGTCCTCACTGTGGTAAAGGCCTCAAGACGGCTGAGTCGTACCGTAATCACCTCGTTATAC
This sequence comes from Petrolisthes cinctipes, assembly GCA_033782935.1. Lineage (NCBI taxonomy): Eukaryota > Metazoa > Arthropoda > Malacostraca > Decapoda > Porcellanidae > Petrolisthes > Petrolisthes cinctipes. The sequence goes on from JAWQEG010000720.1 coordinate 34,697, forward strand.
ACACCGGTGAGGGACGGTTTGTGTGTCCTGTGTGTCACAAAGCGTACAACCACAAGGGCGCCTACCATGACCACCTACGCACACACCGCCCTCGTCGGGACTATGCCTGTGATTACTGCGGCGCCGCGTTCAAGGCCTACAAACACGTGGCGCGACACATCAGAGCCGTGCACCTCAACGACAAGCGCTTCGTGTGCGACGTGTGCGGTTCCAGACACATGACCAGCTTCAATCTCAAAGGACATATGAAGAAACACGGGGACCTGTCTAGTGTTCCTTACAGCCATGTGTGTCCGGCCTGCCACGCCGAGTTCCGAGGCTCCGAGGGTCTGACCGCTCACATGAGGGTCGTACACACCACCGTCCCACACACACACACAGACACAGACACGGACAACATCTCACCAGTAACGAGCATCATAACACCACACCCTACACGACGACCAGTACACTACCACTACTCCAAGGTCCTATCATCTGTGACCACAACAACGACAACAGCGGCTGACAACAACAACGACGATATTATCAACAACACAACACAGCAAAATATTTACGTTGAAGACGACAACTATTCACTCGGGGAAGGATACGAAGAAAACGTAGTCTATGAACTTTACTGCCCGACATTACAAGACGACGACGAAGAAGACGATGAAGATGATGAAGAAGACGATGACGATGAAGAAGGTGTTGTTGATGATAATGATGATGATAAAAGTGAAGGAGGGAAGGTGATTCATGTGTACCCGTGTTCCGAGTGCCACATCATGTTCACGGCACCGTTGGCACTCAGAACACACACGTGTAAACCACAACAACACACTGTGAAAGAAGAACCCATATCACCATAAACTGATTGGCTGACTGGTTGGTTGGTTGGTTGGTTGATTGGTTGGATGGTTGATTGGTTGGTTGAGTGGATGGTTGGTTGACTGAGTGGTTGGTTGACTGGTTTACTCATTGGTTTGTTGGTTGGTTGACTGACTGACTGACTGGCTGGTTGGTTGGGTGGTTGATTGGTTGGTTAACTGACCGGTTAGATGGTTGGTTGGTTGACTGACTGGTTAGTTAGATGGTTAGATGGATGGTTGGTTGGATGGTTAGTTGACTGGATGGTTGACTGGTTGGGTAGTGGATGGTTGACTGACTGATTGGTTGGTTGACTGACTGGGTAGTTGGTTGGATGGATGGATGGATGGTTGACTGACTGGTTAGATGGATGGATGGATGGTTGACTGACTGGGTAGTTAGTTGGTTGGTTGACTGGTTGGTTAGTTGGATGGTTGACTGACTGGTTGGATGGATAGTTTACTGGTTGGTTGGTGGTTGACTGACTGACTGGTTGGTTGATGGTTGACTGGGTAGTTGGATGGTTGACTGACTGGTTGACTGATTGGTTAGATGGATGGATGGTTGGACTGGTTAGATGGTTGACTGGTTTACTCATTGGTTTGTTGGATGGTTGATTGGTTGGTTGACTGACTGGGTAGTTGGTTGACTGGTTAGATGGATGACTGGTTGGTTGGTTAGTTGGTTGACTGACTGACTGGTTGGATAGTTGACTGACTGGTTGGGTAGTTGACTGACTGGTTGGATAGTTGGATAGTTGACTGACTGGTTGGGTAGTTGGTTGAGTGGTTGACTGACTGGCTAGATGGATGGTTGATTGGTTGGTTGACTGACTGGGTAGTTGGTTGACTGGTTAATTGACTGGTGTGTGTGTGTGTGTACCAAGTGATTCGGTGATTACCAAAACAACAAACCTAATAATAACAATAATAATAATAACAATAATAATAATAATGTTGTATTACAGTTACATAGTCTTACATTACAAAACAACAAACCTAATAATAATGATAATGTTGTATTACAGTTACATAATCTTTAATTTTCTCTATGTTGTAATTATTTCAGTACACTATGAATTATTATTATTATTACTAATTTTATTATTACTGTTATTATTATTATTAGTTATTATTATTATTATTGTGATATGAAGGAAAAAATTACTGTACTTATTTCTTATTTTATATATTATTATTATTATTATTATTATTTTTTTAATTTTCATAGTTACTGTTTATAAGGTGCAACCATTATTATTAATATTAATTATTATTATTATTATTATTAATTATTATTATTATTATTAATTATTATTATTAATTATTATTATTATTATTATCATTTATTATTATTATTATTATTTTTTGAGTCGGTTAACCATTGTGACATATTAATTATAGATAAAATACACATAAGATAAAGAAAGAGAGTTTGTTTATATAACCTTACTAGAGAGAGAGAGAGAGAGAGAGAGAGAGAGAGAGAGAGAATCTTCATTATATATCCACGAACTGAGAGTGAGAGAGAGAGGTGTGTGTGTGTGTGTGTGTAAAAAATAAGATGATGTGTATGTGTGTATGTAAAAAATAAGATGATATGTGTGTGTGTGTAAAAAATAAGATGATGTGTGTGTATGTACAAAATAAGATGATGTGTGTGTGTGTGTGTAAAAAATATTATATGTGTGTGTGTGTAAAAAATAATATGATATGTATGTGTGTGTGTGTGTGTAAAAAATAAGATGATTGTGTGTGTGTGTGTGTGGAAAAATAAGATGATTGTGTGTTTGTGTGTGTGTGAGTAAGAAATAAGATATGTGTGTGTGTGTATAAAAAATAAGATTATATATGTATGTGTGTGTGTGTGTGTGTGTAAAAAAAAAATAAGATGATTTACTGTACACACACACACAAACTGCAAACTCCAATGTACAGCCACAATCAAATATCCACCAACACTTTCCTTCCATCATAGTAAATATCTTGGTAATAAACAACAACACGTGTATAATTTTGCTCCACCTCATAATAATAATAATAATAATAATAATAATCTTGGTAATAAAGAACAACACGTGTATAATTTTGCACCACCTCATAATAATAATAATAATAATAATAATAATAATAATAATAATCTTGGTAATAAACAACAACACGTGTATAATTTTGCACCACCTCATAATAATAATAATAATAATAATAATTATAATAATAATAATGATAATCTTGGTAATAAAGAACAACACGTGTATGATTTTGCAGCACCTCATAATAATAATAATAATAATAATAATAATAATAATCTTGATGATAAAGAACAATACGTGTATAATTTTGCACCACCTCATAATAATAATAATAATAATAATAATAATAATAATAATAATAATAATAATCTTGGTAGTAAAGAACAACACGTGTATAATTTTGCACCACCTCATAATAATAATAATAATAATAATAATAATCTTGATAATAAAGAACAACACGTGTATAATTTTGCACCACATAATAATAATAATAATAATAATAATAATAATAATAATTGAGGGGGTTGAGTTGACATATGGTGGTGGTGTTGTATGATTACATTTTGATATGATACTGATTTATTTGTACCATGGAAGGAAAGTGTTGTTGGATATTTATTTGATTGTGGCTGTACACACACACACACATTCACACACACACACGTACATTAAATTACACAACAAATATTGCATATGTAAAAAAATTCCTGGTTCCAGATCTCAGTGAAAAAATACTCATAATTTATTTAAGGAACTTCGTGATGTGGGATACTCAGAAATTTGGAGGTCAGAGAGTCCTTCAAAGATTGCAATGAAACACACACACACACACACATTAATGGGGAACTTTTGTGTTGGTAAATCTGGAGATATGTGTATGTGTGTGTGTGTAAAAAATAAGATGTGTGTATGTGTGTGTGTAAAAAATAAGATTGTGTGTGTGTGTGTGTGTAAAAAATAAGATATGTGTGTGTGTGTAAAAAATAAGATATGTGTGTGTGTGTAAAAAATAAGATATGTATGTATGTGTGTGTGTAAAAAAATAAGATATGTATGTGTGTGTGTGTAAAAAAAAGATGATATGTGTATGTGTGTGTGTAAAAAATAAGATATGTGTATGTGTGTGTGTAAAAAATAAGATATGTGTATGTGTGTGTGTGTGTGTGTGTAAAAAATAAGATGATATGTGTATGTGTGTGTGCAAAAAATAAGATATGTATGTGTGTGTGTGTGTGTAAAAAATAAGATATGTGTGTATGTGTGTGTATGTGTGTGTAAAGAGAGGTTCAATTGGAGTGTGTGTGTATGTGTGTGTGTAAAAAATGTAGTGGTTTAGAACTGACCAAGGTGTGGGTATTTCATTACAGGTGTTGGTATTGGTGTAAGCTGTCGTGTTTGCCGCGTCCAGTTCAACACCTCACAACTCTGTACCCAACACCAGTGCCGTGGTAGGCCGATGTCCCCCCCATCCACCACCACCACCACCACCAGCAGTGTCATGGGGGCGGGGGGTGGTGGTGGGGGGGGGGGGCCTGGAGGGAGTAAATTCTGGTGCGGTCTGTGTCGAAAACCGTTTACCCAGAAGATCAGCCTGCAGTATCATAACATCTACGTTCACGGCGGCGAGCGGAAGGCCGCCTGCCCCCACTGTGATTTCCGTGCCCCTGACAAAGCCAAACTGTCCCTACACCTGCGTACACACTCACACCATCGGCCGTTCGTGTGTCTGCAGTGTGGTGCGGCCTTCAAGTTCAGGTCCACGTATAGAGCACATGTCGCCCGTCACACCAACTCGGGTAGCTATGTGTGTAGTTAGTGTAGTAAGGCGTTCACCATGGAGTCAGAGCTGCGGGAACACCATCGCATTCACCTCCCCGATCGGCCCTTCCTGTGTAACGTGTGTGGTATGACTTTCAAGCAGAAGAAGAGGCTTAGGGTACATCACCGTGTTGTCCACCTCAGAGATAAACGCTTCGTGTGCAACGTCTGCGGCTCATCGCACATCAACAACTGGAACCTGCAGACACACATGAAGACACACACACAGATGGACGCCATGTGTCACAATATGTGCGACCAGTGTGGCAGCATGTTCCGGGGTCGGGCGGGACTGGCGGCACACATACGACTACGGCACAGCGACACACGACAACAACAACAACAACAACAACAACAACAACAACATCAAGAATAACATCAACAACATCATACCAAGTCATCGATGCAAGCCCAGAACACAAACAACAACAACAACAACAACAACAACAACACACAACAACAACAACAACATCACACCAGATCAACGAGGAAATCCCAGAACACCAAGAACAAGAACACGAAGAACAATTTACCCATGTCCAGATTAAGGAAGAGAATATTGAACATGTGTTAGTGCCTCAACAAGATTCAGACCTAAA